>JASANE010001185.1:0-77580 GCA_030248225.1 Trileptium ribeirensis
TATATGGTATTACTTCGTTCAGTTACGTATTGCTCTAACATCTTAGTGTAAAGCTGTGAGAATTTCGGCTCGCAGAGCTGTCCCATTTCGCCCGCAGGCCGGGTCGAGTGGGCCAACACCAGATTATAAACGAACCAGTACGGGCCTAGATGTTGCCGATCCGGGCAAGGCCTGCTTAGATTTGCAACAGGCTTGGTCGTTCCAATTAATTTCAGTTCGTTCTCACTTAATCGAAAGAACTGAAAATTTGTACATGGTTCCATAATTTGGGCTCATTTTAAGAGTTTTTGTAGGGCTCATTTCGTATATAAGTTTTTATCTTTATATAGCCTTTATCGTTTTTATCGCGCGGGCCTACACCCGGCTACAAACGGGCCGGAAAAAATGTTACCGCTCTAAGCTGGGCGGAGCCGACCTCTATTTCTAAGAGGCCGCGCTTAAATATTGCAGCTCCGGGCCGCGCTGGGCCGAAAAATTTCGGCCCTTTCTCACCTCTAGCGTACAGATTAGTATACCAGCAACCCAAATTATGTTAAGTTTCTGTATTGATCGATCGTGGCGGAACATGCTACAAATTCCGTTGCAGGCTATATTTTTGTTAGAGGGATACCAAAATATTTGAAGGATTTAATAGAGTGTACTCAAAAAAAGAGCAAATTTAAAAGGATTAGTAGTGTCTGTTCAATAGAAGCGTATATTAAAAAGAAATAGAGGATTTACTTCAAACAATGTTTTCATGAAAAATTGAACTATAGATCTCAATAGCAAATTTGTGCATTTTTGATATGCCAATGAAATATTTCTAGAATTTCCAAAATGTTATTCTTATACCTAAGTTTTTGAAACAGAGCGCGCGGAGTTTCCTTAAATGACGTTTAATTGGGAAAAAATTTTTTCCTATGTCGGTTCGTCAGATAACTCCTCACCAGATCGACGAATTTTTACATTCTTTATTCGGCGCGTAACGAAATGTAGTTGTACCATGATGGCTGCTACTGTGATTTCCCACCTAAATTTACACAAAACCGACACGAGATAGAGACTTTTTGATTTTTCCCATTTGGATTCAAACAACATTTTGCGTTATAACTCTTGCGGGAGGCTGTGGACCAAAAAATAGACACACCATTCAGAATCCAGAGCTAGACCAAGCATTTTTTGTCACAGCAGCTGTTTTCGGATTATGAGCCGAAGTTTAAAAAATACTACCATAAAAGCGAAATTTTCAATATTATTACAAAGCAAGTCTTCTGCTTATTCGGAGTAAACTATACCAATATAGGGTTAATTAACTCGTTTAACACATAGACTTGGCTGTTTTAACTCCAGATTGGGTGACTTATTAACCCTGCGGAACGCTACCAAAACAGAATTTTGATAAATTTTGGCACCAAAACTATACAGTTTTTCCGCTTTTTCAACATAAATGTATGCACGTCATTATAACTTGTCTATACGGTTTCGCTGCTACTCAGTACGATAAAAGCAACTGTATTTGCGTGGTATGCATCAAATGAGGCAATGGGTGAAGTCCTACAAAGTGAAAATCACTCTTCAAACTAGGTATATTTCTTCAAACTAGTTATATGAACATAGCGTTGCCGTTTAGGTATTTTTCGGTGTATAATTGCTATCTTGGAACTTTAAATGGGCTAAGGTACCTGAATGTTAATAGACGAAATGGCCGATAAGCGCAGAGTAGCCATATTCGATGCATTTTTCTTCGCTTTGCGAGTTGCTAGTTAGTAGCTGTCTGGTAAGCTGAAATAAATTTATTTTGTGACAATAACTAGTGCGTCTGAGGAAATATATTCAGCCAACATGCACAGAACCATTAATTGTTGGGGTTTTCTAGCAAAATTTACGATGGTCTACGTTTAATTGTATTTATTCGGATAATCCTAGATAAGTGCACAATCAAATTTATATTGTTTTTATACATGTTTGGGCTTTCAACAGCTTAGTATAATTCGTTGATAAACTGCGTAAATGCATACTGTGCAATATAGTACCAAATGCAATCGAATAATACATTCCGTTTCTTTATTTTTTGTATGGCATTCCAAGTTTCAATGAGTGCCACGATATATTATTTACCATTTTGTATACTATTTTAATGTTACTACATATTATGTTCAATATTATATGTTTATGTATACATTTTTGCATTTGTGTTGTATAAAGTTTAATTTTAACAGGCGGAAAAAACATTACAAGTATTTACGCGTCGTAGAAATACATATTTGTCGTGCAGTTTCATTAAGTTATAGACAAGCCAGGTGCCTTTCCAAGAATCCTCCAGCCTGAAAGACAAACTAAGCCTAAGCCTTGAATCTTAGGCTATTGGGATTTTGCGAAAGACCCCAAGCCAGAGGTATCCTTTCTAGCTCTACAATTATATAAGTAATAATTTTAGTAGTTTATATGCATAAAAATCCTGTCACTTGAGTTAATTGTGTCGTTAGCCTTGTTTTCAATATAGAAATATTAGAAATTAAGGAACGCCAAACTACAACGACACTTCCAATAACACTCCTTCTGCATATTCAAGTATGTAGTCGATTCCTTTGTGCGACTGGTATGCACAAGGTGTAGAGACATTGTAAGGATAAAATTTTTTTATCGTTCTGAAACAATTTGTTACATTCGTTTATCTTTATTAATAATTCAACAACATATGGTTTCATACATGGAACGTGCATACCCAATAATCATTTTCATAGCTTGCAGAAAATCGGAGTGGAACATCAAACCGCCCATAAGTTAAATAAAAAACTCTAATAAAGGAAATTGTATGTCAACTCGTTACTTGATCATAAAACCAACAAATGTACGGCACGGCGAATACAACTGATATTACTGAGGATTGCCGCTGTTTTGTACCAGTAAAGATTTTTTACTAATGTGTATCAGCAACATGAACATTGCATGCAAAAACAACGCTAATATACAGGTAAATGTTTATGTGCCACGAAATTCACTGACAGTTTTACACAGCAAACAAGAATTTTAAAAATAGCCTTGAACATATATTTTAGGGAAAAATCAGCAAATAACGGCCATTATTAATTTGTACAAAGAACAGCATATAGATTTTTAGATTATCTGTATACACTCGAAGCATATGTGACAAAGGTCCGCCAGGTTAGGTGGAGTACACTGTCGCTGAGGTCGGGAGGTCCTCATGGTTTACGGGGTATTTTTGCCACTTTTACCGTACTTTTGGCCCACTTCACCCCAATTTTTGATATTTTTTGCTAACAACAGCGTCCTTTCGGCACTCGGGGATGGGGAAGGGTAAATACGTCGTGGGAGGTCCAACGGTTAAGGGGTAACCTCTACGGACACCTATGACTTAAAGCTTACTTCAAAACAAAAAGCCCGAATAACTGACAGCGAGAACGTCAGTTCAGCCGTTAAGCTTTAGTCCTTTGGCTACAGATTTGGTAGGTATGTATGATGGAGATTGAAAATAACAGTTTTAGGTACTGCAGATATTTTTCTGCATAAATTGCGCAACATACACGTCAGTACTTCGAGAAAAACTTGTTTAGCAGTGCGAATATTACAGTACCGCAAAATGCATCAAATTTCAGAACCATACAAAATATTCGTATCGCGCCGTATCGCTGTAAACCCTATGAAGTCAATCACCAGGGGGCGGGGTTTCAACCTTTAAAGAGTCACCTAACGTTTAAAGCGCTGACTTTTACAAACCAAGTATTTTGTTTTTAGATTTTATTTCCGAACACAGCAGGAGTTTCAGCGTTACACCTTACTTTCCAATGCAGTTTCGTGCGAACATAATAGCCACTTTGATGCTATTTCATTTAGGCTGTACTTGTGTTCAGTGTTACATTTTACGTCGCCATCTGATTAGAACAGATTTTAGATACTAACGGAAAAGCAGGATAATCATATGCACGTCTGGCGTCCGATGTGTTAATGCACAATGCATTCAAGCCCTATCCAACATCTTACGGTTCATCGTCTGCTTGCCGTAACATCTTTGATTTTTGTATGATATACAGCAGGCCTTTTCATGTTTTGCATGTTGAACCTATGCTTGAAGAACTTGTTGTTATACTTAAAACTCTCGTTTGGTGTATGGCAATGTGATTAATTGATGTCTGTAAAGAACAATGATTGTTTTCCAGTACCGGATATTTATTGTATATTTGTGATTTAGTTTCTTTATCTGATTTGGCTAATTGTTGTTTATAGTAATCAAAGTGGAGAAATTTCCCAAAAAAAGACCGACATTTCCATTTTTTTCATTACGACATTCAAACTATACATGTGATATTAGAAATTCACTCAGTTTAGTCTAAAACTATAGCTCTAAAATATGTGGTGTCATTTTCAAAAATTTGTGAATCCAGCATGGGGTTTTGTGAATATGATCTTCCATGATTTGTAACAGGTCCAAAAATTACGAAAATAATCAGGACCATTGTGCAACTTCAGAAATACTAAAAATATCTGAACAGCAGTGAAAATAGTATTTTTTGAAATTTTAAATATAGAACCCAGAATCTCGCCGTAGAAAATTCTGGAAGGTCACTTCTGAAAGTTTTCAGACAATTGAGAAAAGTTCTGGAAATTTAATTCACTTTCTATAGAACTTTGCTGCATATTCTACAAATTTATGCCGTCTTGGCGCAATCATCGCACCCCAAAATTAACAGTTTTATAACACTGCGTGTAAAAAATAACAGATTGGACACTACACCACTCACTCATTTAATACCCGCTATGAATTGTTTATGACTACAAATGTTACCTTTAGCACTTCGTTTTTAATTATTATTTGACAATCATTGTCAAGTTAGTCGAACAATTTGTACTTCCATATGAAATAGCAAGAAAATATGTTTTTACTGTTACAGTCATAGTTTCATTTTCGCGGACTTCGTGTTGAGTTTCCGGCTTTTACGCTAAATATGTTATCTGCCTAATAGCTAGATCAGGGGTCAAATTTTAGACAGTGTACAAGACAGTTTTGTTGGTTTTACCTTGTGTAAACATCAAATATTCCGTAAAAATCGGATTGATTCTTCTAATTCCTGCAAGCACAAAATTACTTAATTTTTTTGCTATTTCTATAGCATAAAATTTATATATTTACATTGCATGTTGACGCTCCGAGGTGTCAGGCGTGTCGCCGTGGGTGGTCCTCTAGGAGGTGGCGAAAATAGTTGACGGCACCCACCGAGGATCTCCTTCATTTTTGCAAATTTTACCCCAATTATTGCCAATTATCACCCTATTTTGCCAATTTGGCGCATGGCGGAGGGAGGGAGAATGCAGAGAACCGGGAGGTAGGTGATACCTCCAAGGGCAAACCAGAACCTCGAAGGGGGAGCAGCCCGTGAACTTCTGCATCGGCATGCATGATTTATATGATTATGTAGACTACTATGGTGCCTTGCATCTGTAATAAGTGATTGGCTCCGAACGTGAGAGATTAATGCGTAGAGAAGTAATAAAAATACACACGCTTGTTGTAAACAAGTGGTGCACGATGGGCTGAGTTATAGCATTGATTTGTGGAGTGACGTTGGGTATTCGCTTGCTAACAATTCGGTTGAATTATGTTACTTAGTTGCAATACGATTTTGGAGTTTCTGTACCTTGATTCTTCTTGAATAAAATAAAGATTAATACGTAAACGATACGTATCTCGTTACGCTGGAAATCTGTTTAATGCATATACATTGTACCTTAAAAACGTTACAGGAAGCTTGCCTATTTGAATATATCATAGCGGTTTGCAGTATATTAATAAACTCACGATGCAGTGTGGTTTGTTTATTCGAATTGGGCCGATTTTATTTATAGTTAGACGCTGCAGTCAGAAACATTGCTATTTCACGCTGTGTGGTTCTGGTTATATTGGTTTAATACAAATTTCAGACCTCTCACTCCATAAAGCCTGCCCCTAGTTGGAAGGTGCCACAGCACTAAGTGATTTATTAGAGTGAAATATAAAGGTAATACCAAAGACAGAAGGGTGTTCACCTTCCATAGAAAGGTATTTACCTTGCTGTTACAGGACCAACACGTTATCACGCCTCCAGTTTAATAATGGTGCACCCTTCAGTTTGGCATTGGTGCCCCTTCATTTCGATATTGGTTTAATAGAAATTTCAGACCCCTCACTCCATAAACCCTGTCCCTAGTTGGAAGGTGCCCGCAGAATTAAGTGATCTATTAGAGCGAAATATAAACGTAATACAAAAGATTGAAGGGTGTTCACCTTCCATAGAACGGTATTTAGCTTGATGTCGTAGGGCGAACACGTTATCAGACAGATTAAAAATATATTTTTAGCACAATATCACTTAAATAGTTATTACTGAATACCAACCTGAACTTGAATATTTTCCAATACTGTAGACCCCCAGGACAACTAACACGGCTTCCTAGTCAAATGATTCTCTCAAAACCCAACCGGATTTGTGATCTAGCACGGAGTGCCATAGGTATTGATGAGCATATGCATACATAGCCCAATGATTTCATTTGACGATATTATATTACAAATATGTCAGAGTATAATATGCGCAGAACCAGACTTTACATATGTTAATGTTATAATGCAAAATATCTAAAAAGTAAATCTTCAGACGGTACCAAACAATCTTTCTCTTAGCGTGAACATATTTCGCAAAACACTACGGAAAGCGCGAAAAAAGTACCTTTTGTTTTATAATAGATTCAACACTGCACTAAAAGTTGCGGCATTTTGTGGTATTTGTGGCAGACATTTTCTTTATTTTAGCTGCGTTTTCTATCAAATGTATTTAGCGTCAAAAATTCCAAAATTTTTTAAGGTAATACACCAAAATATTCCAAAATAATGGCTGTAAAATATATCGCAGTAAGCAAAACCATTTTAACAATTTTTTACGCCATAAAAGCACTGGCGTAGCCAGAGAATCTGAGCTGGTGGGGCGGCACCGAGGCTTTCTGGAGGGGCACATGTTAGCTGTAAATTCGACCTAGGGGGGCACCGCGATACACTGGGGGGGGCACGGCACAACACTCGACAAGCACACCTATTTGGCCCCCCCCCTTGGCGACGCCCCTGCATAAAAGGGACAAATAAGTATTTTTTGGCACATCATTAGTGTCGTACATCAATCAATGGAAATGCAGCCAGATTGTTGCACAAACTATTACTACAGTGAAACGTTAAATACACTACGTGTGTTAGAAACAACTGGCTTCACAGATGCCATACTAGGTTTCCTAGCAATACCATTAGATGTATTGCGCGCCAAATCAGTTTGCTGAAAAGTGAATTTTTACATCGCAATGAGATTGTGTAATTAGTTGACATATATCGCTTGGCATTAAGCTGTTATCAACATTTGTTATACGATACTGAGACAGCGATAAAGCCCAGCACATATATAAAATGTTCACATTCAATGTAAACAGAAATTCGACTGTTTCATATGCAAATGTGCTCACGACTTCACTCAAGCAAATTAGCACAAATGAACTTAAAATACGAACATGAATAATGGTTGTGATCAGGAATGTATGCTAAATTTAATAGTGGAGAATTTGTAACAGCATGTGCCAGGATCTCGAATTTTTGATTTCTGTAAACTTATTAAAGTGTAAGAATTTTATGATATCGTGTTTACACTGCCAATAACTGTCTTCTCTAAACTGTCTTGAAAGCACATGAAGTAACCGAAGCGAGTGCTCTCATTCAGCACTTGGGCACCTGGTGGTCGAAAAATTTCGTTTCCACCAGACCGGACTGGTTGATTGGAAATACTGTAACTGACTATTAACATGAATATTTATATCAATCATATAGTGTAATCCAATGACAGGTATCAATATTAGTGATTTTGGTCCCACAAGGAAAATTTAGATTTTCAGCGTCACACGGAAAAATTCGCTTAGTCTTAGCCCTGCACTAAAGTAAGTGAGTTAACAGAGCGATGAACTGTGGAGAAGCCCAAAATAATCTTGTGGGCTGGGCTAGGGGTGTCACGGGCCAATTCTTCCCCGAGCTAATTCTTCCCAGGCGAACAGTTAGCCGGCCAATTCTTCCCCGGTCAAGAATTAGCCCGGACTAATTTCGCCGGGGAGGAATCGGCCCGGGCTAACACTTCCCTGTGTATGCTATGTTTCAGGCAGCATTCTTAACATAATTATGAATCTGATTTATTATTAATGTAAAATGGCTGATATCTCAGACGAAATTGTAATTGAGTTTGTTAAAACGGGTAAATATCCAGATGGCCGGACTGGTCCTGACAACAAGAATATTCGCCGCAAGCTTCAAGTGCGTGCTTCCAGGTTCACCATTTAAAATGGATTTGTCAAGATCGCCCCGAACACCCACGGTTTCCTGATCTATCTATCGAAAAGTGAGCGAGCCGGCATCATGGTCGATTATCACGATTCCCGAGCGCATCTTGGTCGTGACCGAACCATTGCTGCAATAAATGAGTGATATTTTTGGGATGGCATGAAAAATGATGTGAAAGAATATATTAAGTCCTACGATGCTTGTCAAAAGGCAACCACTAGTGGTTTTGATAAATTTGATGCCCCTCTGCATCCCATCCCCGTGACCAGGCTTGGCATCATGGCGAAGTTGACCTTATTATAATGCCGGAAAGCAGTGAAGGTCATAATTATATTCTAACAATGGTTAACTTGTTATCGAAGAGGGCTGAGGCAAGTGCATTAAAGGACAAGCAGTGTGCTACTGTTGCTAAAACTATTTACAAAATGTTTTTGAACAAGGGATTTCCTGCAATACTTTCATCTGATCAGAGTTCTGAGTTCGTTAATTACGTGCTCGAAAATTTAGCCCTCATCAACAATGTCAAAAAGCGCGTATCGTCCGCCTAGCATCCACACTCGCATCGCTTGGTTGAGCGGTTCAACCAAACGCTTCAACGGTCCCTTTAGAAAATGTTGGGAGATGAGGAACAATGCAAGTGGGACAATTTTTTGGATGAAGCTGTATTTTGAAACAACACCAGTCGTCAGGAATCTACTAAATTGCGGCCATTCGAACTTATGTACTGCCGAAAATCTTTTAATAATGACAAACACAAGAAAGCATTTGGAGTCAAAAGCAAAGGCCAACATTGACAAGGCGCAGCAGAAACAAAAATTGTCTCATGAAAAGCGGCATCAGTCAAAAATTTCTGTGAAGGTGGGGCAGTTGGTGTTAATTAAGAATGTTCGCAAGGCAAGTCGTAAAGGAAGCAAGATGGAATTTCCCCGAACCGGACCGTATAAAATCATCAGTTAATGGACAGGAACAGGTTAAGCTACAGAATCCTAAAACTAACAAGGGCAGGATCACTATGAAATCGTTAAAAGTGTGAAGAATTAAAAGGACGCTGAATTTAAATTGGACACAAAATCCTATATTATACGAACTAACTAATATGCTTATTTCCTCCGCTTAGATTGGCAGAATGGAAGGTAGTAGTCTCGGGAAAAATTAAACTAGGGCACGAAGGCAAACACATGAAAGTATTTGTCCGGGCCGATTCTTATCCGGGTAAATATTAGCCCGGGCTAATTCTTGACGCTTATTGGCCGGCTGATTGTTCCTCGGGGAAGAATTGGCCCGTGACAGGGGCACGTAGGGCAGGAGAAATATATGTGGGCCCACCGAGCCAGAGTAAAACTTGTATAGATCCATGGACCGTAAAAATACAAGCCTAAATTGTTAGTTTGTTAGCAAATTACTTTCCATATTAGGTTTAATCACTGTCTAAATGTAACAGTAACACGTAACGGTATTACGTCATGAAACGTATACTAACTGTCGCTACTTACAGTCATATTTTCTTTCTATTCGTCGCCAAATCTAAGCATCCATTTGGAAAATTCAGTTTGAAACGGTCTCTCGCATTGTCGCCGTAGGACACTGACTGTGTGGGACTCAGCACATTGTGATAAATATTTGGCATAATCGAAAGACAAAATATTATTGCAGCAATAAAGTAAAACTTTATTACAAATTTTAAAATATATTGTTTGACACTGTCGATTGATGGAATGTTTCACCGTATATAAATTCTCTTTAACTTCTCTGCACAAGGAAACTGGATTTTATTTGCATCCTAATTTCCAGTTTCCGTTCAATTACCATTTATTCCAATAACAAAACCTGCAATTACGGTTTAGTTGGAAGCAAATAATCTTTAGTTTCTGTAGCATAAAAAAATCATTCTATTGAAAACTGTTTGTAGACGTTCGTGCACGCTGGAAAAAGCCAGCTACCTCGCTACAATTTTACGCGAAATATATCGAACTTTCGATGTAATATATTCCAGGTTGTCATAAAAAGTTCTAATATATTGCCTAAAATTTATGTCACATTTACATAAATCCTACATATAGTAACCCTGTAGAACTTCGGAGGCGAAACTACGCTTAGACATTAATAGAAATTCGTATTTTGGAAATCCGCGACTCCAACTCCCTGGTCAAATGTAGAGCCCAGTAATTTACGGCCATGTGAATTTGAAAATTGTAGAATCCTGGCAGAATCACTTTTGGCAGTGGTTCAGCTGGTAATTTCTCGCCCATAGACGACAGTACTCAGCCATCTGTAGGGGCAGGATGTGTGTCCCTAGGATTTTTGAGTTCCTCAGGTCGGGTCGGAAAAGATCACGAGAGATCTTAGCATGGGCCTGCTGTGTCTCAAACCCGGACATCTAAAGCTCGCAAGACAAGCTGGCTACCTCTACACGCAGGGTCCAAAATTCTCCCTCAGCTGCGCCATTTTCGCTAGCGCAGTGAGAAATTACCAGAAATCTCTGCAGTCGCGGAGCGAACGTTGATGGAACCCGAAATTTGTTAAGAAACTCACTCGCACAGATTACGTGGATTAAACTCACAGGGATCACGTGAACTTAACCAAATGAAAAGATCGACGGTATGTCTTATAATAGTCGGACTAGAACTCGGACTCTAACTGGCAAGACTGCTAGCAGTACTCAGCAGGCTCCATTCAGCTCGTATTTAGCTACCCTATCCGTGCTTTTGACTGCGTAGTGAATCACTGCTAAGATTTCATTAAACCTTTTGGGCTTACATTAAATTGAGTGCAGGCTGGCTTAGCTTTGTCCTACAGTCACGGGTCGCTATCATATTGTCCTAGTCCTGGAACTCGGCCTCTAACTTGCAAGACTGCTAGCACTACTAAGCAGGATCCATTCAGCTCGTATTTAGCTACCCTATTCATGCTTTTGACTGCGTATTGAATCACTGCTAAGATTTCATTAAACCTTTTTTATGTTTACATTAAATTGAGTGCAGTCTGGCTTAGCTTTGTCCTACGGTCAGGGGCGGCTATCATATTGTAATAGTACTGTAGAATTCAATTGGGAAGACATAAATAGCAGCTTAGTAGCAAAAACCACTGTCTGGTTTTGCACACGAGTGAGCTCAGACTCAAATATATGTCCTGTAGAGTCCATTCTCACTGTATATGATGTAACACTGTATTAAGTATAATGTTAAGCTTGGACTGCTACCAAATTTTGAATTTTCACATGGGACAGCTGGCGAAATTTGAATTTCTCTCGCTGGACAGCCGCTGAATTTTGTGTCGTTATTTTGCTAAAATTTGAATTTCCGGTTCTGGAGAATAATCAATACTTAAATTTACTGCGTTGAACGGCTGCCAAATTTTGAATTTCCAGGTTGGACAGCTGCCAAAATTTGAAATTGCCGCACTAGACATATGCCAACATTTGAAATTCCCGCGTTAGACAACTACCAAAATTTGAATTTTCCACGTTGGACAGTTGCCATGGCCCATGTCACCTTTAGGGGCCGGACGTTATAACGTTAGAAAAAAGAACAGCTTAGAGCGGAGGGTTGGGGGGGCGGCGGCAGCCCCCCGACTTATGCTTAGTACATGGCTCATATAGGGACCTTAGCTTAGGCTAAGACTAAGGCTTAGGCTTAGTATATCGAGAACGGCATGGCATGCATTTCACTTCCGCCCCTAAAGGTTACATTGGCCAAAATTACAATATTTGTCGTATTATAACTACTTATAACATTAAGGAGAGACGGTTAAATTTGTCCCACGTGGTTTAGCCTTAATAGGTGGACATTATATAGAGTTCTCAGTAACTTCAGGACAAAACTGATAGCCAGCTTTGACTATGCCAATGTCCCATACAGTCACGCTTCACTGTGGGACAAACTAAAGACAAGGCGCACTCATGTTATCTTAAATGCCCCATTTGGTTATTTGTCTGATTTCGGGCTTGGATTATCAAAACACAGTTATCTAGTTTTAAAAGGGTTTCTGTTGTTAAACAAGGATTATCGGTAACGTGGCGCAGATAATAAATATTCTGGCAACCAGATAATGAAAATAAGAAATCGCCAAGACTTTAGCATTCAGAATTCTAAATTTTATCTTGTTTACATATCCATAAAATGCAGTCGATAAATTAACACCTATTTGACGTGATCTGCCAGTTATAGTAGTTTATTGTCCTCTATTTCGGCTGGGGGACCTCTTATGAATTGGGAGAATAGCCCAAGGAATTTCAGCTCTCTACCAGCCGAACTGACAATGTCTAGTCCGTACTCTAGGTTTTATATTGGATGTTTGGAGAAGCCACTTGAATATGTTAAATTATGCACAATATTATAAAAACGGCAGTGGTAAGCTTTACGGAAAAACATGGATATTGAAGATAACAGCTTCAAATGTACTGTGAGCACGGGTAGGGAGAGCGCCGGTTTGTGGATCTAGTTGCAGAAGATAGTGGTATCCAAACCCTACCGAGCCTAATTTTTTCAGGCGCTGCCTTTCACATTCATTTGTCACCACGTTCCTACCATACGACAAAATGAAAAAACCCGTACCTAAAATAGCCACCATATAAAATAGCCACAGGTGAGCCTTGGCTTAAGCACTCAAACCAAAGTACAGAAGACACGAATAAACGGTGCCAAGAAGCATCGGTGCAAAAGCGTCTGTTTGATATTTGACACCAGTATATAAATCCATACATGCTGTCTCTCCGATATTGGAGGGGAGTAGTTGGGCACGGCGGGGAATTTAAGAGGTCATTTCTGGGAGAGGGTTTGAGAGCGTCTTGGGGGACATCCTCGGGGGAGGTAAAAGTTGCGACCTCACCCTAACCCCGCTGAGGACCGATTTTAGCATATTGTATCGCAATTTTTGCCAATTTTCACCCTATTTTTGCCCCATATTCGGCAAGGACATGTGAGAGGGGTAGGTTTGTATCCTTGGGGAGCAGACCAGGCGTTGTGGGAGAGGGTGTCCGAGCTCTGCGAGAATAAGCCTCTCTGAACCCATGCCTGTATGCATGCATGACATAAACCCCAGAGCGTCGTTTTTCTTATATTTGAAAAAGTCTATCGACCAAACATACATCTGTAATATATTTTTCCTTTATGACTCTTTCACGATAAGTTTGGTGCAACCTGACTTAGTCTTGTCAGGCTGTTAAAGTAGACTGAATGGATATTTATATAGCACGAGCTAGCTATACATTTTTTTGCAACCGTATGTAGCTCTCTGCACAATCTGCCTAGTCTAGGCTGAATATATAGGACAGATTACAGTGTCCGGGCGGACTGATTTATCCAGTTAATGTTTTGATTTATACTATGATAGAAATTCAAATTTTAACAGTTGCTGAGGCAGGAAATTCAAATTTTAGCAGCACTACATTGTAGAAAGATTCGGACAAGATAATTCTTGAAAGACGTCAAGATAAGAAATTCAAATTTTGGCGCCTGTTTTAGCTATAGTCATGGGAGACTCTATCGGACAAAATTTATAGTCAGCGCACACTGTTCATGAAAACCTCACAGTCACGTGACTCCTCTAGTTGTCCGGTGTGTCTAGCAAAGCTACATACGGAAGCGGTGTGCGCCTCATGAGACTGCTGGTCAACGTAAAGTCATTTTGCACACAAGTTAACTTAAACGCCCCATTTAACAAAATAGTTAACTTTTACGGGGTTCAAAGCATTGTGAAACGCAGAGGTTAGTAAAACAAACATAGTGTAAAGCCGTATATGTTCGAAAAAATTTATATAGTGTAGCCTGAGTAAACTTAAGCTGCCTGTAATACTCTTTTCGCACTATGTAGAAAACTGTGTTACAGAACACAGCAGACACTGCAACAAGCAAAAAATATCGTTCACGAACGCAGAGCGACTGATTACAAAATTTGGTAGTTTATGCTCGGTAACAGAATGCGCTTTATACATCTGACTAGCTATGTATGCTATCAGGCAACACTGGTAACACACTATGGTGTATCAAAGCCCATACCCTTGATGGTGGCAGACTTACCAGGGGCAGACACAACACTCCTACATGCTGGGCAACTTATAACGTAAACCCCGCATAAACTAAAAATTTGGCAAAAACATCTGGCGTATGTGCTTATTGGCTTATGAGTTTAGATATAAAACCTTTAAGTAGCCGCGCTGCTACAGTTGACAATATTGAAAACTTTTGGGCCAATTTCAATATGAATGTGTCGTCATCGTAATTATTTACGATATTTCATTGGACTGTAAGTAAATCGCAATCGAAATTGAATCTAACAATACTGAAAATATGAAAATTTATGCATTGTGTTCGATTGAATGGAATCTTATAGTCATTTCAATATATAATCAAGCGCTTATTCGCAGGGAGAAAAAACTGAAAACTTTTCGAAACCTCAAATTGTCAGTCAGCATTGTTTGACAGTAGTCGTTGCTGCAAAGAAAATCTGTATTAATGCAATAAAGCAATAACCAAGAAACAGACTGATCTATCTTTAATAGACTGTGAAAATTTACGATTATTCATTTGTAATTGGGAACGACATACTGTGTACTAGCTAGGACCAGTTCTAGCCCTAAGGGATCCCAGCTGCACCACCATTTCTCTTGGTGTGGTGCCCGGACAACCCCGGCTTCCACGACTCCCCGGTGATCTATGCGACGACCTAGGGGAACCGCTTAGCTTAGCAGGCTAACGGCGGGTTAACCAGGGTTTTCGGCCTGGCCCCTGTGCTGGCCCACGTATCTAGTGGCACGAAGGTCCCCCTGAGGGAGAGTCAACTCCTAAGCCTGCTCACAGGTAATAAGGCTGACTCGCCTTTCCCTCAATTCTATTTAAACCCTTAGTGGAGGTGCGATTCCTTGCTTGGTTTGGCACACGGGAGCCTAGATCCGACAATAAACTTGGTTGGTTTAACAAGAAGTTTTCTGCTGAACTGGTAGCTCGAGGGAACACCTGGAGCTCAATCCCCAGGGTTCTTATCTAGCGCGGGTAAATATCAGTATAAAGCCGTGCACCAACCACTGAACGAGCCCAACTAGGAATTTCGGGTAAAATTTGGACTTGGGTTCACTTCGGAATTTTTATTATTTAAAATGCTCGTTTGATCAATACCCTAAACACATATCGCCGACTATAAGTTTAACACTCTAACACTTTATTTAGACAAATTGCAAGTTACTACATTCGAATGACCAAGATACTTTATGTACAACAAAATACATGGGTACCTCGCAGGGCAACCCGTGATATACTTAGGTACCGAACGGGTGATGTGAATCCTGATTAAAGCCCACGAAAAATCAATTCAGCTTGCGCCTACGTTTTGTACCGTGTGGACTGCCTTACCCGCCTGCAAGGTGCAGAAATGAACTTTCCTTGCCGACCGTTTGTTGGCTTCGCCCGTGAAAACGCTCTGGACTATCAGACATTATCTGTGCCGTTCGTTATCTTGAGGCCGGACGTCAGCTGCTGGTTACTAGCAATGAAAGTTTGTCTTCAAACTCAGCGTGCGCCGGGGTCAGGTTAAAACGCGGGTCGTTATCAAAAGAGGGATGCACTGCCGCGTCTCCTAAGTTTGTATGCCTTGTACGGATTTCTTGAAATGATGATTTGACATGAAAACAAATCGCTGTACTGAAACCCACCGTGTCTAAACGGTTTATGGGTCCGCGCCTATAAATTTCTTTCGCTGAAAAGCTTGGAGAGACGATTACTTTATGTCCTTCTCAGGGCCGTCGCTCGACTAATGGGTGCGATCACGAGAAATTCCTTAAGGTTTAACTCAGCTATACGTTGCAGCTGACTCCGCCTCGGTTCTTAGTTTGGTGATGCGCTCCTCCGAGTGCCTTTGATTTGAGTGGAGGTCCGCAGTCATTTGCAAGCCTGAATAGGGCGCGCTGCCGCGCTCTCGGCGAATTTTTTTGTTTGCTAATTAAAAGAAAACAATGTCGATTTGAGTTAGAAAACACCTCAGACGCCTCTGTTTGATTAGAACAGTAAGTTTGCCAAAGCCATGAAAAGTGGGGAAGATAACGCACGAAGGTCCTGATAAGTCACTCCCTGTGGAGCAGCCGCATCGACCCCTCGGTAGTTATTCCTTTGTCTAAAATGCGTGACAGAGTGCTCTACCGTGTCTAAACGGCCTGAGACCCGTCCATTTTTCTGAAGCTAGTTAATTGAATTCATTTTGACGAAAAACAACGCTCAGGGCAGGATCTCAACTTTTGGAACTAGCGTCAGGGGTTCCGTTTTTGTATCCTTTGAATACTCGTAGCGTGCAAATGACTGCGTCCGCCCGAGCGGACCGCTCGCTCTCCTTACCCAATAACTGGGTCTTTAAGTCGTGTGAACTGGGGCTTTGCTTGTAGGTTTTCCTATGACTTAGGCTCGACTCCAGCTACGACTTCGAAAGCGAGCGAGGATGGAGCGCGAGTCGAAAGAAGCTCCATTATCCCTTGAAGGTCGTTTGGAAAATTAGAAATGTCTTATGATGCCGGTTTGCGGCGGGGTCCTAAACTGTTTGATGAAAGTCATGAAAGTCTTCTACCGTATCTAAATGGCCTGGAAGACTGGGTCTTTTTGACGACTTAACAGGGGACGAGTAGCTGAAACGCTCAGGGATCAAGGCTCGAAATTTCGATGAGTTAGCCTAGCACTGATTCTCACTTACTCAAACTATCCGCTGTCTCAGCGGTTGGCTCCAGGTCAACACGCTACCAGTCTTTTAGTTTAAACGTCTTACTTCAAAACCTTACCCCTCCCGAGTCTCTATGTCCCTCTCCCTTCCCATGTGTACTTCCTATCCCCTTAACCCCGTCCACATCACTACATATCAAATTCGCCCCCGGATCTAAAACCAAAAATTGCGACCCGGCGAGCGGGGAACCAGTCGAGTTAATTTTGTGTGCGATCTAACATGAAATTTCTTGAATTTGGTGGAGCTGTATTTACGGGTGCGCGGAGCATCAGTCGGACGCGCCAGCACCCGCAAAGGCAGCTCGCGCTCGTGAAATTTTAAACGCATGGAGAACGCCCCAGGTGGACCTCCACCCTGTGCTACACAGTAGGAGCCTCCTGGGCAAAACTCAAAAACAGAAAGACAAAACACGAAGCAAGAAAACCCAAACAAAATGCCCGGGCGACAACCGCCACGAGCTATGAAAAATTGCCGACTGTGCGGCCTTTCCACTCGACTGGTCCCGACACTGCGCCGAGCCATTACCTTTTATACCACGATTCAACCCCCCTCGGAAATGCCTGGTTCCCTTAACTTTTGAAATCGGCGGCAACTCAAACAAAACTGATGCCTACATATGGAATAAAACTGCGAACATATATATAAACCAAAATTTAAAATTTAAACTTCTGCCATCTCGACACACCAAACACTCGTACGCATAAACAAAGAAAGTTAATCAGTCGGGCCTGTTATCATCGTCAATAGTAGCCTCTGGCGGGCAGCTGTCGCTCGGCAAAAACAACGTCAACTGCTAACAGTGGCCGAAGGGTGCCAGCAAAAAAACCTCGCGCTGGTCGGCGCGACAAATTTGAAAAGGACAACTATACGAGCGCTCAGAGCGCTGAATTTGTGACAGGATTAGAATGTGTTTTTTATGACCGCGTGCGAACGAAAAAAGGTAGGCGGCCGGGGCCGGGGTCAGATCCATGCCCTGGCTGGTCGCCTACCGATAAAAATATCCGATTTGATGTATGTCCTATAGGTGGCCTGTTAGAGGCGTTTTTCTGCGACCAGAATAGAAAATTTTGGTGGTCCAAGGGGGTTATTTGGATCTTGTGCGGACCAGTTAGATTAGGTGGCCCAGTTTTCGGTGAGATAATTAGGGTGAGACCCCGTGGAGGTGCTGAGCTTGAAAAATCGGGGAGTTTTGGTTATTTTGGTTGAGATCGGAGACTTTGAAAAATGGGTGTTTAAACGCATACTTAGGGGTCCTTAAGTACTTACCGGTGGGAGTAGGTCGCCCCGATTGCAGAATTTTGGGGCCTTGCGGGACCCTATCAACGATGTGATAAGCCTACTTGGCCTTGGATGTCCAAAAACTAGTAAAATTTTGCTTTTAAGTAGGCCTTACAAAATGAACGTTTTAGTTTAGTTCTATCTCTTTTCCGCCTCTAAAATTTAATTGCTCGCTTTATACCCTCCCCGTTCGGATTTTAGATAAAAATTTAACGTAATGCTCAAACCCATCCGGACACGCGGCGCTACATTCTTTTACCATATAACATACAATAATATAACATTTCATGTTACACACACATTACGTCATTGAATTCACTTAGGGTCGACCGGATACCCTGCTTAATGTCACGATTATTCCATTTTGGTGCCAAAATCACCCTGTGCACCTCGGGCGGGTGGAGCGTGACGATACGACAACTACCTTCATAATACATTTTGTTTTCACGACAACAATAAATGATAATACACGACAAAATACTCAGGTCACGCTCCGCCGGTATCCGATCGCCCGTCGCACCCTTTTTCCCAATTTTTCTTTTTTGACCTTAATTTAACTGATTTTCCCTATTTATATATCTTGTTTAAATCCCTGAAATTTCGGGCTGTTACACTGTATATCTTGCTTGTAGTAGTATCTGTTGCAATCTGTTAATGATTTGTAGGCGACGGATTCTCTTGCATGCAACTGTGCGGATCATATGTATGTGTCCATCTTTGAGTACGGGAACTACATGGGTCAAACCTACTGTTTCCGGAATTAAACTGTAGTATTACCTTTTGTAAACCTGACGGTAATGCGTAGTTTCCATAGTGCCTATTATAGAAATATAGATTATAATATTATAATGTATATTTGCTATAGTGGCGCCTTTACTTTTTCCGCACCCGAATATGTATTCATATCGTAAGGCTGCGTAGCTTAGCCTCTGCAAGGCATTTGACTTTGGGTTCTTCTTTGCACCACTTTCCTTGACCACCATGCGCATGTTAGTGCGCAACACTGCGCAGTAGGAAACAAAATTCTTTTAGCCCAAGGCCAGTGCTACCTACAACTGTTATTTAAAGATTTGGGCAACTAATTTTAGCGTCGAAATTACGTAAATTTGAGTTGAAACTACGGGTTACTACAAGAACGTAAACTAGCGTCGGGTACCTGGATACCCGGGTAGTTTGTCGATTACCCTTGTGGCTTAGGCGGGTCGGGCACCCGGGACCCAGCCACTTATTTAGGTGTGCTCCAATTATGATTTCACTAAACGCTTTGCCGATATTGATGTTTAATCGCTATTGCATGAATATAGGCAGGTCAGCATGAGAACAGCACGAAATGAAAAGCTTTACTTCTGTAAGTGCAGAAAACCTTGGATGATGCTTCTATAAAATTGGCTTTACCACGATTTCTCTAAATGCGTGGCGTCAATATTTTATCCGTATAAACCTGAAATATTTTCTGCGAAGCTATGGTCACAACGAAGCGCCTAATGAATTACATTTTAATCAGACATAGCGCACATAGTTGAAGATTTAGCCATTTTTGCTTCCAACTGTGAGTCAACCATGGTTTTGCTTCCTGGGGCACAAGCTGCGGGCCAATGAGTCAATGTCGTACCGAAGCTGCAAGCAGTATGCGAAAGGTTGAGTTGTTCTCGATTATATGATTCTTATACTAAGCGTAAAACTAAATCTTAAGGCTGTCCGCACACGAATCATACAGACTAGGCTGTTGTTTTTAAAACAAACATTAATATGTCTCCGATTTTTTTAAAAATCAAATTTCACGGTTAACGGAGATGCTGTATCGTTCTGGAATCAGCGCTTTTTCAGACATCGCCATTAATTTAAAATATAACATTAACTGTTTTAAAATATAAATATAAATTGCTGTGAAATTTTCGTTCTTCAAAATGTTTGGTGTTTGAAATGACTTTGCATTACTAAGCTATGTTTGCTATATGTTTATAAAGATATTTGAATGATGTAACGTTCGTTGACTACTTTACACAAACCGTATCTGGGATTGGTTCATTACAGTCTTCAACGTGTTTTCACTGAAGAACTCTTTCACAAGGAGGCAGTCACTGGAATCAGTGTACCATCTTTGGATGGTGTCTTGTTGAAGTCACCGAAAGGTGCAAAGATGTTTGCTATGGACAGCGGTAAGCATAGCTTTACATATACAAAGCGGTGTAACTTGTTTTCTGTTTTCATCAAAGGAATAGGCTCTAATTGTTATATTTTTATGCTTTGGTTAGGGGTAGGGTGAACTATCATTTATTATGACGACTGTCGAATTATTATAAGGGGACGAGATTCGTCACTCGAAGATGTGTTGTCCGTACGCGTGGCCAGTAGTATGTCGTTGGGGATTATTGTTCCTTCTTGGCGCTAGTTACTTAATTCAGCGTAATTTGATTCCTTATGGCGTTGCAGCGTGACTACTCGATTTGTTCGTTATTCGTTTCCGATAAGAAAACAAAATAGCCAAAGTTAGAATTTTTATTCGAAGTTATTACGGCACGCAATGATTAAAAGTACACCGGTTCAGTTCCACTTATTGAGTACATCACTAACTAAGCCACGTATGCCTGGTTAATGTGAATGTTTAGCCACTGCAGGTACAGTTACGTTTGCCTTCTGGTCCTTGTAAATTCCGAATCTTTCCAACATTCGGTTACTGAAAACCCGTTATGAATTGACCTAGACGCGGTCCCGTTAAACTACGTTTTCGTTGAGTGAGCTTTGGCTCAGTTATCTTCCTCAAACTCAGAGTCGAGCGCACTATTATACTAGGGAAGTTATCTGATACTTGAAATTAGATATGTATTAATTTAGTCATCTTGTGAGGTTTGCACGAAGTCCAACGGACGGCTAGACCCGTACGTTTATATGATTATCTAATCCTGTGCCTTAGATTTACACTAGTAGTTTCCTTAAAGTTTCCTCTTGTGATGCTCGTACGTAGCCCTCCGGACACGTAGACCCGTACGTTTATTTATATACCTTAATCTCTGCGTTAGATTTTTGCTATTGCCTTTAACCGAGTTCTAAACTGTTCACTTACACTCGACCTGAAACCGTCCAAGTGTGCCCTTCTTCGGATATGAGAGCAGCAGCGCTTTACGGTGAGATATCGATTGCCAGGAGGCGATATCCAGCAAGTCCCATCAATGCGCGATCTTGGCGTTACCATTGTGGACAACCTTCGTTTCAACAAACATATCGACAACGTCGAATCGACGTCCAATCGGCGTATCGGTCTGATGAGTCGGTCTTTGGCGTCCCGTGACCCGGCTGTCATCGTACCGCTGTATAAGGGTCTCGTACGTCCATTGATCGAGTTTGCTGCCGCTGTTTGGTCTCCACAGTATAACGTCGTCATCGAGCGTCTCGAAAGACCGGTGCCTCCGTTTGTCGCCCGACGTTGATGTTCACGAAGTGTCCACTCTTAAATGCCGCCGCGAAATCATCGATATGGTCAATACGTACAAAATCCTCAACCGCGAGACTGTGCTCAACCCTGACAACCATTTTTCCCGACCACATCGCGGTTTACGAGGCCACGAGATGAAGCTGTTTCCTCCGTATGCGCGTACGAATGTACGTAGCCATTTTTTCACTTGTCGGATCATCGAGCCGTGGAACCAACTTGACAGCACGATTGCGCTCTCAGAGAACTTGGACATGTTCAATCGTAATTTGGGAGGGGTCTGATTTTTGCCACGCTAAGGCAAGCACCTCTAAACCCTCCTAAGGTATGATCTATCCACAATGAGGCATGAAATCATTAGAAAACCAATAAATATCGATCAATTCCGTGAAAATCGTGAACGTTCGTTTTAAAATCCAACAAGAAAGCACACGTGCCAGCTTGGTAATCCATTCAATCTTAAATAGAAAAACCATAAGGTTAGTAAGCAAGCTGTGCGGACGGCGTTTAATGAATATTCATTCTCGAGCCGTATGAACGCGTTTCAGAAGCAGAACACTGCAGTAAATGTAAAGTCTCGTATGTACCAATACGATCTGAATAAAATTTGTATTGTATTGTATTGTATAAATTCGTAATTAAAATAACACTGTCGATAAGCGGAACTAAATTCGCGACCGTGCATAGTGAATATCGAAGCACGAACGAAGCGTAAAAGCTGCTGAGCGCTATGCCTAGGTCACCTCATTCGCCGACGCTTTCTTCAGACTAACTAAGAGAACAACAAGAAAAGCTAACACATGTTAGCTAATCTAATAAAGAAAACGAGTGCTAATTATGCAAATTAGCACTGAGACAAGGAAGAAAACGAAAAACAAAGAAAACAAGGAAGAAAGGAAAGCCAAGTGGAGGGAGGAACATAATAAGAAAATTGATGATCCACCCGGAGTTTTTAGGAAATTTTGGGGTTTTGGAACTGGTTTGGACCGGAAACCCCCTGGTAGCCTGTAAACCCCGAACACTAATTATATATACCCTATTTTCCTACACATATGCAAATACCATGTTCTGCTACGGTAAGTTCCTCTCTCGCTGACACGAATTTCAGTATATACTCCATCAGTACAATTACGTAAGCGGGGTTTAGCCTGGTTATATTTTTTTATTACAGTAACATCCTGTCCATAACTCCCAACCTTGATTTATTCATACGCAAAGTAACTGCGGGGATACAATTTGTCCTGGAAGTAGGCTAATATATACACCATGCCAAGGTAAATTTTTCTTGTTTAGTGTCGTGAAGTGTTTGTTTTGTGGATTCCGAAATGATAAGAAACCGTGGGTTTTATATCTTTATTAATTATCTCGAGAATGCGATAAATACTTTGACGATATATTATATTTCCAAAATTCAGTAGATAGTGATAACCATACCATGCTTACAGCACCTAATCATACCATGGCTAATGTTGAAATGGATTTCTAAGAAATCTTGAGGCTATGGTGTTAAAATAAATAAGCGCCCACTTTCTGCCATAAATCATGATTTGCGATGGATGTTATCTGAAATATCGTGACTGCTAACGTTGTCAACCGACAATGCCAGTAAAATTTTAAATGATTGGAAAACCACATGGTTCATACAGCCTTGCTGAAGAGATTCCATACATGCTAAACCTAGTGTCATAAAATGAGCACTGGTCTTAGCCTCCGTTTACATTAGAACGTGAATGGTTAGCACAAATGGCCACCAGATATGATGTATATATCATTTGTCTCTTTGTTACCTAAGATAAGAGTTTCGTTGTTTATTTTGACTATCGGATGTAGCTGTTAAAGTTGATCAAATTTTGTCAATACATATGCTATGCGTAATTGTTGCATTAGAAGTTATAAAGGTTGTCGACGTTGCTGTGGCAGCTCACTTCATGTCACTAACTAGGCTATTGTACAACGCAGCGTAATATGAGTATATATACGAAAATGTATGCTAGTGTCAAATGGCGTTCAATTAGTCCTGGTCATGTTAACTTTTCAGTAAACCTCCAAATGAAACTATACACGATTTGATTATTCGGCCTTTATAAATGCTTGTTTTCTCGACTACGTCAAGTTATCTAATTTGTGATTTGGTCGAAACGTAATGCAAATTTTTCTGGAATTGGCTCGCAATCTGCCTCATGTCCCTGATTTTTAATGGAACAAGTTATAACAAGCCTGAATTTTTATTAATTTTAGACGACGATGGAATTGTTGTGAACGCAGGAGTGGTACAAGTGCCATGCAAACGGCAACGCAGTGAATCTATGTTAACTGCTTCTCAGTTTAACGGTATATTTGATAATCTAATATCGCTATATAATATGTATGTGTTATAAAATCGCAGATGTTTAATTAAAGATGGTTCATCCTGAAGTTTTAGAGCAGGGTCGCCTTTTGGATAATCACAATAATGCTTGGATAATGTTAATCCAGTGACAACTTAAAATAATATGATTTATTTTGTGCAAAGCCGGTTGTGCCATATTCATAGGTTATGCAAAAGTCATGTTATCAGCCTTATCATATAGATATGTTATCAGAACGTAGTGGAGATTGTATGTTGCAGGGTGAAATCCTTTAAATTCCGTCTGTGTGTGTGTGATTTACGCCATAACCGATTTTCATGATCTTAGGCTCATTCCAACCGGCATAGTCAATTTACCGAGTACATCCTGAGCGTTTTTTGATTTGGTGTGTGGTTTAGGGGTCAGGTGTCAAAATGTGGGTTTATTGACCCCATTTTACCTCATTTTAATACCCTTCACGGAAGGTTATTCTTATCTTAACTTTCGATTTTTTCTTTGTGGTTTTATTTCACAAAATTTTAAATGCCCATGCCTCTTTTTAGTTTTTCGATTAATGCTCCGGTTCTAGATCTATGGGGTTTGCGGTACGAGGGTATGGCGCCCCAATGGTTCCTCGACCCAGAATTTGAAAATTTGTTCTGACGTCTTGGGCGGCTGATAAGTTTTACCTGGGGTTCGAGTATGGGAAACTCATTGTCGGTGCTGGTCCTGCTCTGTGGGTACGTGGGTATGAGGCCCCATGGTACGGGTCAAGGGTCAAAATAAGGGTTTTTCACTTTATTTTAGTAATCTTCACGGAAGCAAGCTTATTTTTATCTGAACTCTTGAATTTTTTTCTCTGGTTGGGTTTATTTCATAGTAAAACGATGAATGCCGATCCCTTTTTGGTTTTTCGACTACGGCACCGGTTCATGGGGTTTGAGGCATGGCACTCTCGTGGTTCCTCCACCCAAAATTCGAAAATTTGTTTGGACGTCCTGGCCTGCTGAAAAGTTTTACTTGGGTGTTTTTGGGCATTGCATTGCAACTCATTGCTGATGTTGATTTTGCTCTTGTATCCATAATTCTATGGGTACGGGGTATGGCGCCGCCATGATTCATCGATCCAAAATTCTTAATTGTACTGTTTTTTACGTCCTGGGAGGGTGATAGCTTGCACTTGGGGGTTTTGTGGCATTGGAAACTTATTGCGGGTGTTAGTTTTGTTCTAACTTGTGCTGTATTGTGTGATATCCACATATAGCATATCCACGTATGTTATCGAGAGCTGATTGGCTGTACATGCACAAGGCGTAGGCTTGACTATGCTTCACTACGTTCTGCAATCTCGATAGAGATACTAGTTTATTACGTATCTTAGATTTAAATGCGTAATATGTATTTCTTAGATTTATATATTTTCTTCACATAATGGTGAAATTGGGTTTTTCATTCTATGAAAAGGTTGTCTAAGCTTTATGGTAATGTTGGTATGATTCGCTATTAGAGTTTAGATAAAGCTAGCAACTAGTGACGCCATTGTTTTAAGGGAATAATAGAGACATGGGTTTTGACGTGCTATTTTGTAGCAAACAAGTTTTCCCTTCCTAAAATAGTTTTACTGTACCTAAAATGGTTTACAAGACAAGTTTCATGATGGAACATCAGTACACAGAGGAGATATAATTACGGTATATATACTAAGTCTTGATTTGAAAGTTTACGACGGCTGTGCATATCCTAGTGGCTTCTCCTTCGTCCGGATAATTTTGCGTTATAGAACATGATCAAATTGGGGATTTTAGTGACTTTGTGATCTAGCGATTTCTAGTACCTATATACCTTTCCATACCCTTTAAATTGGGCTAATCGGGGACCCAAAAATTCGATGTTTCGTATCTGGCTCACCCAAAGTATGATTAAGGTGTGTTTGAAACAAATTTGGTGAAATTCGTCACTCTAGAGACATTATGAGCACTATATACTTCCTGCATCTAGATTCATCCTATGCCCCTAAAATTTTGCTAATCGTGTTTCGGGAGACCAAAAATTTCGTTTTTCTCATCTGGACATCAAGGATAATGTCAAAGCTCCCCTATAACTCAGGAGGCAGAAACTTGACCTGAGTAGCGTAAAGCAAAAATCTAACGTTAATTATGAGGCCAGATTTAGATTAAGAGTACGAAATACTAAGTAAAACTTTTGGTTTGCAGGTGACATGTTGAGTAACTCTGTTGTCTGTACTTAAATAAAAACGTAAAAATTGTGTTTTCAACATCCTAAAGGTAATCCAATGTTATATATATTTTAAGGCAAAATAATAAGGATTTGAGAGTTTTACAACTACTTTGAACTGCTTTTGTATTGCGGCATGTTGGTTTCATAATAATCTATTTTAACTTCATACTCCAGTGCAAACAACAAGTTTGCTTAAGCTATGGGTTGGCGCACCTCCTTAATTGTATTGCCGGCATTTATAAATAAAATTTCATTTATACACAGTTCGTAGATACTCCTGAATTTACAACCCTACTTAGCCAAAGTACCATTCATTTAATAAGGGGTGCAACACCCTTGTTTTTGTCGTTTTAACGACGGAATAAAAATATCAGGTTTTCTATAAAGGGTTCAACGTTCAGCTTGTTTTCGACCATTTAGTGAATGAAATAACAAGTCAAGAGCTTGAGAGAATATTATAAAAAATCTTTCCATCACATTTCGAGGATCTGCTAGTTTTCGGTATTTAAGTGGGTTAAATAGGAAAGGGGTTGAACGAATACTTTGAACAATAAATCATACGGGGTTCAGTATTTTACAAGTTTTTGAAATTTTTAGTGAACGAAATAACGATTGTTATGACTTAAAAAGCATTTTTCAGTTTTAACGAACTTATAAAAATGTAGCGAGGTTGCAACCATGGGTTCCTTTTCCAATTCCCGCCCAGGGAATTTGTTCTAACTTGTAGAAATAATTTTGAACGTTTTTTGCGATTTTGCCATTTTCGGAATTTTGAGATGTTTCGCGTAGTGGCTCCATCCACATTCTAGAGTGTAATATTTCAACGAAAATATAATTATCTTCGTGAAGAAATTTTAGCCATATTGCTTTGAGTAAAAAGTTGCGTCTGGTCAAGTTGGAGAGTCCACATTTGCGTGGCGATACACGTACTGGAAAGGCGACAATATTGGGGTAGGTAGCCTGCTGGTTTGGGGAAAGTAGTGCCGAAATAGTGACGGTAGTGCAAGAACTGGCAGTGAGATCAATTATGTGTAGCCAGTCCCCAAGATGACCAATTGCAGCAACTATCCGTGGTATATTATGTGAACATTATGATTTATTAAATAGTCTTGGATAATAAAAACAATTTTTATATAGAAACTAATTTTTATATAGAATTACAATAGAAACCGAGCGCCGCAAGATCGTGGCTTACAGAACTGTGTAAAAAAATTACGATCTATTGACAGCAAAAATTCATAGTTTCTAAATTTGCTGGATTAACACCCAGGGTTTTTAAAAAAAATTATTTTCGCACATAAAAATCCGGGAAGCGCGTAAAGGAGTTAGAGAATTTGGTACTATTTTTAAGAATCTTCTCAAAAACCACAACTTGATTGTTGCATATGCAATTTTTATCAGAGCAGTATTTCTCAAAAAATATTTAAAATTTACAAATTAGCCGATAGAAATACGGTAAGTAGAATCTAAAACGCGTTGGTTTATTGGTTTGAGTCTGCAATGCGCAAGTTTTTATCGCTGTGAGACGCCGAGTAACATCAAGATCAATCAAATATGAAATTGTTTTCAGTTTAGTTATTACCTATAGCAACAGTGCATTAGGTAAGAGTATGACACTTCCCTGCACTCATGTATTAGCCCGTGTTTGATGTCGCGGGCTTTTTCGGCCTGACCCCCCGTTTCTGGGGGGTCGAGATGCCCTGGCACCCCCAGCTTCTTGGGGGTAGCTCGGCCCCCCAATTTCTGGGGGAGGGTCGGTCCATAAGCAGCTGCCTATAAACCGACGCCCCCAGTTTTTTTGGGGGGGGGGGTCCGACCAACCCCCAAAAAAACAACCGGGGGGGGGGGCGAGCTACCCCCCAGAACCTGGGGGGTCTGGGCATCTCGACCCACCCCGAGAAACTGGGGGATCAGGTCAAACACGGGCCAATACATGCGTGCAGGGAGGTGTCATACTCTTCCCTAATGCACTCTTGCTTATAGTGCTTGAATGAACTAATCTTTAGGTCTTCGGGACGGCAGGGCAACATGAAAGTTAGTCATGGGCAAGGACATCCCGATATCAGGATAATCCAAACAATTTCAAGGCAAAATTTACTTGGGCAATCGTTGATATCTTTGGGAAACACGAAAACAAAGGGCGGGCTGCAGCCCTCCACTCCGCAAAGAGGCCTACTAGAATTTCAGGATTTATTTTTCACGATGCATACCTATAAACCAGGGAATAACCGGAACCGAAATTTACCGGAACCGGAACCAGCAACCGGAACCGTCCATTTAAACCGGATCCGGAACCGGAACTTGGTCTTCGAAATTTATATATAGTAAAACAGATGATGGAAGAAATGAAGGTATAGTGGATTTAAAACGCATTAAAAAGTAACTTTTACATTAAACTTAATGTATTGCGATGGTATTATTGCCTTTCTGAAACTTTAAAGAGACTGAGGAAGCTAATAATGTTTATTTATCGATCAAATATATCGGTTTTTGGACATTCAGAGAAAAAAATGTCTTCCACTATACACCATGGCTTATACTGCGTCAAATCGAATGTGCTTACAAAGCTTGGAGCGTAGAATACACACTTTCGCTCTGTCTCCAGTCGCCTCCCTTTACTACACATACGTTTGTTGCATGTTCTTCTGTAGGAAACTTAAAATTATTGGTTTATATGATTCTAAGTGAAAATAATAGATAGACGGTAATTTTCTGATCAGTGGTCAGAGACACTGTTTAGACTAGCGTTGGACAAACAGTGCCCGTCAGTTAGATCATAATGATGATAACTTTCTAATCAGAAGCTATAAATGAGACACACTGTGATGCTGCTCGCACAGTTTCAATAAATACAGTTCACTGCCAAGAAAGCAATTTTTAGCTGCGTTGCAGATAACGTTAGTTTACTTCAATTTAGACTGATTTACCAAATTTACAAGCGCACTGGCCGGCGCTTGACGCAATTTATGTTAGCCAAGCATACCCTAAGTACTTCTGCGTAAGCCATACTCTGTTACCGAGTTGGACCGGTTTAAGTCAAACGTATCCCGCAGACTTCTGGATGTGTAAAATAGCTGCTACAAGCATCGACCTGGCCTTGATTTAACAAACTCCTGCAGGTTATTATGAAAAATTCCTGCTCAAATTATGTGCCCTACTTACGTTTCACACGGCAAATTGGTTAGTTAATCTTTTCTTTTGCTTGGTTGTATTGGAGCTTGATCATTGTATAAGATATATTACATATGTTTGGATTACAGGATGAAGCAAAAACATAGAAAATTTTAAACCGGAATTCCGGTTCCGGTATGTGTTTTGCCCTTTGCCGGAACCGGAACACGATTTTCGCCGGAACCGGAACCGGAATTCCGGTTACTCCCTGCTATAAACCTTGTCGCATTGCGTTATAAGCACAAGTATATAACTCTTTGGTCGAAATTGCGAAAATTCCAGCAAAACAGCAGTGAGTTGTACTTCAATATTGTTCACGGTTGAGCGCTATTTGATGAAACTACACTCACTCTGTTCCCTGGTTTCCGTTTTGGGAAAGCTGTGAATGAAGTAAACTTGAGACGACGAATTCAATGCTGCAAAAGATATCAGTTTCTGCCTAATATGTTTATGTGTTATTTGTATTAGCTTGAGCTCTTCTCAGCCGACTTGATTTAGTCCCTTAACTTACGCGCAATCTGGCCTATCCACAAAGGGGTCCCAATGATTGTCGAGCTCTAGTCAGGTAATATTTGTCTTCCCTATGTACACTCCCTCCACTCAGATGACCCTGGGCGTACGGTTTTCCCAGGTAAACTGTGAGAAATTCCCGCAAGTTGGAGGTGGGAGCATGGGCGTAGCCACGGGAGGGACGGTCTAGGAGATTTAGATCCAAAGTTACGTCGGAGATATTTATCTTTGTCATGTTGTAGAAAGAAAGATTTACGCCATGTTGTGATCCGAAGGTAAAAAAAACTTACATCAAAAGTTTGCTCAAATACACAAAAATAATTATACATGAATTTTGCTAAAATTGTCTGTTGATGATGTAGTTATAGATCATTTCCGTTACTAGGTAACAGGAAATGCATGAAATAAAAAAAATTGTTCGACCCCAGCTTGGACGCCTTTTTTCGCCGACGTCAGTGTTGCAGGTAGTGCATTTAATTTTGTAAACTTTTTACGTAATGTGATCAATTATTTACTTCAGAATGGGATTTTATTTAATTGTTATTTTTTATGTCAACTGGGGGTGTTTTGCGGGGAAGTAAAAAATTTTGCCCTGGGCACGAACCGGGTAGCACGCACAGCTAGTCTAGAGGCACTGAAAAAACCGTTTAAATTTAGAGAAGCAAGAAAAATACGCTCCTAAATTATTAATCTTGTGAATTTGGGGACAAAATAGCAATTCATGTACAGAAGCTATCATTTGTTATAACATTTGCTGGGATGACGCGTGATTTATATAAATTTACGATATATTGAATTTCAGATTGCTATCGCATGGCTGACGAAGTATTAGGACAGGGAGCTTATGCAGTTGTCAAGACATGTATCAATGCCGCAGAGGAAGAATTTGCTGTAAAGGTTTGTTTTAGTTAAGACTTGTGTTTCTGCAGTTACTACTGCTGTTGAGTCTTGCTTCACTAAATTTCGGAAAATGTTGCATTTTTGTGTTAAGCCCACAGCCGTGCAAAAAAATAAATGTAACTCGTAATAAGGCCGCGATAGCTTTTACAGCTGTAAACATTGCATTTTCTAAGTATTGGTTTTTAATGCACTATCACACCATTAGTCCGACTTGAGTCTATATTTGTGCATGAAGTCACAACTGTTTTTAAATTGAATTTACAATATATATCGCAGTTTCTGAAAAAACTATGCTTCCAACACCTTCCCACCAGCCCCCCCCCTTCGGGTATAGGTGAGCCTGTGTTTTGGAGAAGTTTCGGAGACCCGGCGATTTAAAAGGGTACCCGCCATCTGGAAAATGTGGAATCGCCGAAGAATCTGAGAAATAGCATTCGCTGAAAATTTTGCCAGAGAGCATGAACCAGCCCCCCCTGATTCCGAACCGGGGGCGCCCGATTTTGCCGGGGGGCATTTTTCCAAGAGAAAAACGGTTAAAAATCGTGCCAAAAACACTACCGAAATGGTTTTGGTGGAGAGAAAAGCGATTTTGAAGTAAAATTTGACAAAATTTGCAAAATTTTTGGCTTCAGAACGGAATTTTAGTACAAATTTTGATTAAATTTTATGTACTTTGGACCGATTGAAAACAAAAAAATTTCAAAGGGGGGGGCCAAAATTTTGCCAGGGACCATGAACCGGGGGCCACTTGTTCTGAACCAGGGGGAACCGAAAAATGTCAGAGGGCCCCAACCCCAATTTGGAGAGCCCAGGACATTCTACTCGTTTGAGACGCCGTCCTACAGACTTGAGCATTTACTTTATGCATCCTCGATAACTTAGTATGATTGACAGACGTGACATAGCGTGTGTATTTACACTTTACACTTGTACACCTTAAATCTGGAATCTCGCCTGAAAAAATCTAGAAATTCGGTCCCAGGCTTGCGCAGGGACCCTGTTTAATTACATACAGCTGTTTTCTTTTGCTTTTACAGCGGTTTTGACCAATCTTGTTTTCTTTTGCTATTTTTAGTTTTGTTTAGTTCGATGATCACAGCTTTTGGAATCGCCTACGGAATTGGATGGTTCTGGGTATTTACTGATCCATTCTATATTATGATAAAAATATACAAATATTCTAGTGGATACTTAAACTTATCGAAATATTTTGAATTATTTAGTGACAATATGGTATGTACGATTATAATATAATCTACAGCTTTGCTATAACTAGACGGACGAAGCTCGGTCCTAGACACCGATGGTTTTATAATTGCCATTCTTTTGTGTTTTTCATGTATTTAAAACACATATATCGTTTTTGTTGCATATTTGTTGCGTAGGTACTGTAAATGCGTGTTTTTGCAGGCGGCACTTCATGCTACTTAGGATTTTGACATAATTAGGCGAAAGATAAGGAATAGTATTGAGTTTTGTCATAACTGTTTTTGTTCGGACGGTCATTTTTGAGGTTGCTGCGGTGGTTGAGACCGGGGAAGCCAAAATTTACCTGAGGAGACGCCGAACTCGTGGGGCTCCTTCACCTACCGAAGAGGCCAGTGGAATTGATGGCAGTGCCGAAACACCTCGTAATTTCAACAAAGATCAACACAAATATGTAGAAATTAATATAAAACAAAATCGCATAAAACGGAGGAGGGCGCTCGTATCTATCGACCTCCCGTTTCTGGCAACCGCATCGATTTCGCCTGTCCACAGCCCTTCGAAAGCGGGGGTGGACTTCGGGGGCCACAAGTTAATTCTTTTGGGTAATTTCAAAGTGGGGAGGAGATAAATTTTGCTTAAAAATATTAATATTTTCATGCAGTTTACTGTCGCACATGTATTTTCATACCATAAACCGACGTTTTAGCATTAGTAATGAATGTTTAGAAAAAATTTTGCATACAAAAAAATTTTGAGACAAATTTTTGCATTTAATTGAACATGGGGGAAATCTCACGAACATGGGAGACTTGAAAACTGGCGTGGTCCGCCATCTCCCACTGTGGACAGACCATTTCATAGTTTGGCTCCTCCGGTTCATGAACTGGGGCGCCCGCTTCGTCACCTCATTAATTTTGACCATGTGGAGAACCCTGGTTTATATATTTTGAAGATCAAGGTAAATCTTTTAGCAATGGTAGAAGTAGTTTAGCAGTACGTATGCAATAAAAAATGGCGTGGTCCCCAATTTGCAACTGTAGACAGATTAGTCCATAGTGTAGCTCCCCTGGTTCATGAACTGGGGCGCCCGGTTCGTCCCCTCATTAATTTTGACCTGGTGGAGAACCCTGGTTTATATATTTTGAAGATAAAGGTAATTCTTCTAGAAATGGTAGAAGTAGTTTAGCAGTACCTATTCTTGTTTGCCATGGTTAAAAATTTGTTTATAATTTCAGATTATAGACAAGCGACCAAACCATAGCAGGACACGTATAATCAAGGAAATAGAACTATTTCATCTTTGCTCCGGCCATCCGAATATCGTTCAACTGATAGAATTTTTTGAAGAACAAGACAAGTATATAGATTAATTATTTTAAACAACATATTTGAATTCTGAGTGAGACGAGTGAAGCGCAGAATTCTTATTAGCCGGACAATGGTGAAATTTGACATCATCTGTCATTAGGTTTTTAGGGTGAGATGCATAACTCAACTTTGGATGGTTGGGTTGATTCTCCCGATATCTCATTGTAAAGTTTGAAATATGTTTGTGGCTTTTAGTTAGGTCCAAAGCCCGATTCTAACACTTTCCTTCCAAAAAAGCTTGGATCGCGTCTCGAAGACGCCTGAAAAATCACTTTACTTATTTTTATTCGACAACAGATTTAGATATCTGAGCCAAATTGTGCTCATTTTGTTGAACATGAAAACCTCTACAAGTAGTGTGCTTTGCTACGCGGTTTTTTCAGGATTTAGGATTTGGCTCAAAAAGGTATGTAATTAAGCTCATGACTCATGGCACCTAAAGTACACGAAAATAACTATAATATCTCTGCAACCGTTCGAACTATCTACGTGTTTTGGTCTCTTTTATAGAACAATTACATCCATTGATCTGCATCTGCAAATTGCGTGCTGTTATTGATGTTATTTACGCTATGTGGTTGGGTCAGAAGTGATTTTTCTTGAAAACATGAGATACAAATTACACGAAAACGGTAATAACGCTGCAACCGCTCGAGCTTCATTATTTACGCTGCAGACTTGCTTCAAAACATGTTTTTACCCGGGGCCTATGGGATACAAAATACACGAAAATGACAACTCCTTTGGAACCACTTGTTAAGCGAAGCGTTTTTATTTTCTGTCTAGGATTAAAAAAGTCGATGTCCATTCGTCTTTCATGGATCTCAAGAACCACTGACCCTATTTCAAAAAACTTTTTTGTTTGAAAGCTTATCATGTGAGGATATGCACCTGATATTTTAGAAGTTTGGCAAGTTGCCAATTTTATCATTAAACTAATTAGCTAATTAACACACTAATTAAGCTCATAACAGCTTAATTATTGGTCGTAGAGTCGTTTTAACGGCATATACGTTGAGTTTTCCATGGGGAAATAAGAAAATAGACGCATTGTACATACAGGAATAGTATAGTACGAATATTATAGGCAAAAATATTTTCAGACTCCGTGTCTTATGATTTCATTGCTGTGCTTCAATTACCAATCATCACCATGCTGTATAAGCCACGTGACTTCCTTTGTCTTGCTTTTCTTTCGAACGGAATAAAACTATTCTTTCATTTACTCATTGATGTCTAAGTAATAATATATTCCCAAGACATTGAGTACGTTCATGTTACTAATGCCGTCGCTCCGCTCAAAAAATGTAGTTCCACTACGACTGGTCCTATATGGGTGTTGATGTCATTTTTGTGTAGATGTTGATGTGGATCATTCTATTCTTTATACATTTGCACGTCGCAATAGACGAGTATACATCATCAAATATAGAAGCAGCACGGCTGACATTCGACTCATACTGTAAGTTCGTTCCTCATACATATGTGTACGTTTCGCTAACTCAACACTCATAAATCACCTCTTTGGCGTTAAGATAAGTGTTTTGAAGAACAGAAAAACAGATAATCAGGCTCACACAGACGTTGAATCAACAAAGCGAGTCAGCAACATTTCAACAGTAAAAAAATTGTGGTCTGATACCATTCGAAAGATTTGAAAGTTGTTCGGACCAATAAATACACACGAACGCGCGCACAAACTATCAAAACGACGTCAGCCGACGACAGCAGCTCGCCCAAGCAGAAATCGACGATAGTAAATTTGATATCAGTATATAGTTGACGCCTAGTAAATCGAACTGCAGGACATATATCATCAACGCTATCGCTATTTTGCTTATCTGAATACATGTGTGTAATGCTGGAGCAAACTTACGGTGACCCCGCCAGCCGTACTATTTTGTATTTTTGCATAAAATTTGTTACGGAACGCTGTTTGGTCAATTGAAATTCGGCGTAAAACTGTTCGCAAACATAACGCTCGCGATTGAAATCTGACCATTTTGTTTTCACGAAAAATCAAGTAAAATTATCCAAATATTTGACAACAATTTGTCGATTTGATTGTGACATCATTTTTGCATTAAATTTATTCTCGAACACTGAATAATCTTAATTTAAATGCTAATGCATTAGGGATCAGAATTTCTGCAAATTGAAATCGCCAAGATTCTATTCGGACACAAGGTCTAATTTCTGGCGCTTGAATTTGATTTTGCCAATTTTCAGTTAGCGTAAAACCGAATGAAATTAAGCCTTTTTTCCGTAACAAAGGTTTGCGATTCGATATCCGTAATGACAAAATAGGATGGTTCTAGGGTCACCTTAAGTTTATCACGCATAAAACCAAGCAGCTGGTATCACCCCGGAGAGAGAATCGATCAGCAGCTGGTTTTAACCATGGCCGTGCAATATACATTGCAATAATAAAATTAAAGATCATATATAGCATGATGTTAGGCGGCAAACCATCACGCGGACAGTTGAACGAATGTTAACCAAAGTCGATATCGATGATACATCTTCCGCCAAGTTGCATTGTTAAAGCAAAAGAAACTCGAAGCAATCATTTCCCGGAGTTCTCCGTCACAGCAAGCTTTTGCTTGTATGCTGTGATATTTTTGCTCTGGTTATTTTTCCGCCATCCAGCCTGAATCATATTTTTCAGAATTGTAGCGCTCGTATAGTGTTGTTTCCTAGTATTTGCGTTCTATGAACTGTGTGTGTAATTCATATGAAGGGTGTCCGCGCCCTTGAAAATCGTTGAATTGGGAAGTTACCCTTGAAAACCCTTGAATTTGACTAAAATTCTTGAAAATACTTGAATTTGGGTCTGAAGGCAGCTCAATGTGTCTGTTTTTGTGAAGGGATTTTGATAAGAAAACCTTACAAAGTAGCAAAAAAAGTTCGGCGCCTCGCTCCGTTTTAATGGTCAATCCGTCTTTACTGTATAAATTTGCTACAAAATTTCTTTGTAAAATTTGCGTCTAGATTGCGTGCCCGCTCTCGACTAGTGATTATGAAACCCATACAACGATACGTAGAGTCCCGATTCATACCACAGACTGTCCGTAGCGCTATGAAACGTTGGAAAAAGTAACAATAGTAATCTACTAAGTGAAACAAGAAAAACTTGTAGATTACTATTATTTTTCCCAACGTTTCATAGCATACAGATCATATCAATAGAATCACCTTGTTTTGCCAGGTTTTTTGCTTCAGGTTGTATAATAGCCCCTGATATATAATTGTATCATGACTTCTGCATATCAAGCGGTTTGGATGAACTCTAAATTGTATCCTGATTTGGCTGTGTCATATTTGTGGGTGGTTTGCTAGACTGAGTGCTGGTTTGTTTTAGTTAACAGTAGTTTTACTACCGCGTTGCGCAAATGCATTTTTGCAAGTAGTTCCGGGAATTTTTTAACAAAAAATATCAGTAACTATCCTTGAATTTTGATCCAAATTACCCTTGAATTTCACAGCGGCTAGGCCTCGGACACCCTGTATATGTTTGACTAATTGAAACGGAGCGAGCGGAGTTTTCTCTGTGAGCTCTAGAAGCAAATTCTATTTTTGTCGCTGCCATTCATAACTCATCTTCGGATGGACGGATTTCGACGATTTTTGTTTAATAGCAACAGTGACGACAATATGTGCACTTTAGTTGAACGCGAACAGCTCCCACCCCATCTTCCGAGTCAAAATTCAAAAAGCATGTTTTTAAGGGTTGCTTGCAAAATCTGGCCATACGGGTACCAGTTTTTCGCAGCCCATATCTGGCGATATAGGCTTCGCAGCGAGACCATTTATCTCATCCAGATCAGAGATTGTTGACTACGATTTTCTTGAGGGATCACTCTCTGGGTCGCTGACGGCCGGAATATGGTTGGTCGACCAGGATATGGCACATTTAGGTTACGTATTGCCTACATGTCATCAAAAATAGTCTATATAATGGTTATGTGGTATGCTGAATACAATAATTTTGTTATCTATAGACCATCACAAATAGTTGATGCGTTGTCAGTTGTTTTCCGTGGGTTTAGGGTCGATGATATTGTAGGGTTTTCAATGGGTCCAGTGTTCAAGAGGCTTTATGATTGTATATTCATCAAACACAGCCTGTTACAGGTCATTAAACAATATAACCTAAACTGAAACCACGGTTGCTCTGTTTAACCCTCGCTTGCGAGTTACAAGGATTAGTCTAGGCTGTAACAATGTCTTTAGCTTGGAAAATCAAGCACGGATTTTACTTATTGCTTAGAATTTGTGAAAATATTATATATACAACTGTACAGCTTCGTCGCAATACTTATTTTAGGTTTTATTTGATATTTGAAAAAATGCACGGGGGCCCGCTCCTACATCATATTCAACGCCGAGGTCACTTTACTGAGCACGAAGCAAGTATGGTTGCTGAAGACATAGCCGAAGCACTGAAATTTCTTCATGATCAAGGTTATTCCCTTTTTTCGTCGTTCTCGTTTAGCTAATTTTCAATCGTTATTATTTTATATGTGGTGTTTCGTCAAAATCATCGTGGCATCTGACCCTGTTTACTAACAACAATCACCCCCTTACAACAAATCACCGAACTTTACGCCTTTTGAGCAAAGCTGCCAACCACCCTTTCACTAACACAAATTTTAGGTGCTGAGTCAAAGATAGGAAAAAGGAAAGATCTTTGAATATATAATTAAAATTGTAAAGATGCAGGTAAAGCAGTTTGTGCAGCATTGTAAAGGTTCAAGTTAAATTATTAAGTTTCTATGTGCCCATAGTACGGCAGTCTTGAGTTGCATATCACAGTACCTGAGTTTATTACGAAATATTCGATGGACTGTCGTCAATTGTACGTACGTCAAGACGTTTAAGAAATCTCAAGACGATTTACATCTAACTTGATTTCATTTTCACGTCAAATCTGCATTTTTATTTATTACAATAAAGCTGTCAGCGTCATAACAGTTGTTCGAATTTTGTTAGTTAATTGCTAGATTGTATCACACGAACGTAGAAAGCTAAAAAACCAAATGAGTTTATTTGTTTCTTTATTTTTGGAAGGAATCCAGAAGTGTACCTTCGCATAAAAAACGTTTTAACAGCTATTGCAAGAAAGTTTTTGCAATTTTAGTTTTCTTTATTGGCTTGTCAGTTGGTGTGACCTGTTTCTTGTCACTTAGATACAGGCAATGACTGCAAGTTATTGCCAAAATATCAAAAATTACTAACGGAATCCGTTCACTGCTGACGACGGAAATCACACGAAGGTCGTTATTTAGAATATGTATGTATTTTGAAAGTGTTTATGTTGTTTCAACGGGAAATTCGTCAATGCTATTATCGATGTCAGGCGCTGACTGGTTATGGAAGAGCCAATTTCGTAAAGAGAGTAAATCAAGTATATTGCTGTTATTGTGTCAAACTTGTAGCTAGAACGCATTCGGATAAAGCATTTTTTCCAGCCACATTCATCGATAATGCTATTATGTGTTATTTGCCTATTATGTGTTATTTGCTTCTACTACTAGTTAATTGTCTCGTTGCCAAGGTGGTTAATTATGAGTGTTTATGTAATTTAGAGAGAGGTACACATGTTTATTGAGAATCAATTTACAAGTAGCCGAACATCAGCCATCTTGTTGCATGAATCGTTGTAGACACGTACTCGCTCATTGCATATTTAGGGCTCATAATGTGCAACTGATTAGTGGAGACTAATAACTGCCATATGACTTGAATGGCTGCGCAGATATAGCCGTTCATTTCCATCTTTGGTTTTCTGAAACCCACATTTTGCTCTCAGTCCTGCAGCGTAAATATTCGCAACAGTGGTGCACTATGCGCAGCTCTATTGATGATGAACTTCTCTACAAAATGAGACCAAATACACTCGAACGGCTGTGAAGATATTGCCGTTTGCGTGTATTGTGTGTCCCATGTGCCCATTGAAATTTCCCATTTTGGTACAACCGTGCACCGTAATTAATGACAGCAGCAAGCTCACTATGTGCAACTATGTAGAGGCTGAATTGGTCTACAATATAAGCTAATATCACCAGCGTAGCTCGCGTAATTGCGCATATAGTGTATTTTTGGTCTCATATGACCCATTTTGACGCAGACCATGCGTTCTAAAAGTGTCATGTAAAAACCATGATATTCAGCTTTATAGAGCTCTTTTGTCCTACAAAATTAGTATAATTAGGCTAAGATATCTGCAGCATTTGTCGAGATACAATCCATAAAGTTTTTTGTGAGGTCGCATTTCGATCAAAGCTTATTTACTCCATTTTTACGAACGGAAGGAGTTAGAATCCGGTTTCATGTCTAAATAAAGGACGCAAATAGAGAGTTTACGCTTTCGAACAGGGAGTAACCGGAATTCCGGTTCCGGCGAAAATCGTGTTCCGGTTGCGGTTCCGGCAAAGGGCAAAAACCATACCGGAACCGGAATTACGGTTTAAAAATTTTGTTTGAAATTTTCCACGTTTTTTGCTTTATCCTGTAATCCAAACATATTTAATATATATTATACAATGATCAAGCTCCAATACAACCACGCAAAAGAAAAGATTAACTAACGAATTTGCCGTGTGAAACGTAAGTAGGGCACATAATGTGAGCAGGAATTTTTCATAATATCCTGCAGGAGTTTGTTACATCAAAACCAGGTCCATGCTTGTAGCAGCTATTTTACACGTCCAGAAGTCTGTGGGATACGTTTGAATTAAAACGGTCCAACTCGGTAACAGAGTATGGCTTACGCAGAAGTACTTAGGGTATGCTTGGCTAACATAAATTGCGTCAAGCACCAGCCAGTGCGCTTGTAAACTTGGTAAATCGATCTAAATTGAAGTAAAGTCTGTGGGATACGTTTGAATTAAAACGGTCCAACTCGGTAACAGAGTATGGCTTACGCAGAAGTACTTAGGGCATGCTTGGCTAACATAAATTGCGTCAAGCACCAGCCAGTGCGCTTGTAAACTTGGTAAATCGATCTAAATTGAAGTAAACTAACGTTATCTGGAACGCAGCTAGGAACTGCTTTCTTGGCAATGAACTGTGTTTATTGAAACTGTGCGAGCAGCATCACAGTGTGTCTCATTTATAGCATTCTGATTAGAAAGCTTTCATCATTATGATCTAACTGACGGGCACTGTTGGTCCAACGCTAGCCTAAACAGTGTCTCTGACCACTGATCAGAAAATTACCTTCTATCTATTATTTTCTCTTAGAATCATATAAACCAATAATTTTAAGTTTCCTAAAGAAGAACATGCAACAAACGTATGTGCAGTAAAGGGAGGCGACTGGAAACAGAGCGAAAGTGTGTATTCTACGCTCCAAGCTTTGTAAGCACATTCGATTTGACACAGTATACGCAATAGTGTATAGTGGAAGACATTTTTTGCTCTGAATGTCCAAAAACCGACATATTTGATCGATAAATAAACATATTAACTTCCTCAGTCTCTTTAAAGTTTCAGAAAGGCAACAATACCGTCGCAATACATTAAGTTTAATGTAAAAGTTATTTTTAATGCATTTTAAATTTACTATACCTTCATTTCTTCCATCATCTGTTTTACTATATATAAATTTCGAAGACCAGGTTCCGGATCCGGTATAAATGGACGGTTCCGGTTGCTGGTTCCGGTTCCGGTTATTCCTTGCTTTCGAATGAGCTGCTGCCCGAGGCAATCCGGTTTAGTTAAGCGTGTTGCCGAAAAAACCCAGGAAGAGACACCGTCGAAATTTACTAGTCTGACCAGTGAGAGTTATTCGCTCGCTACACTATAAATTGAGTTAAGTTTGTAATTTATGTTGTATTAGTTTATAACTGGTGACATTGTACTCAAAAATACTCCACTTGCTTAGCTTACATTTGACCTGCAAACTACACGTCATTGTTAACATATCGTGTAATTTCAGATAGCAATAACTTTAGTGAGGCGCTGTTTTCGACCCTCTTCTTTGAGGCTGTCAAAGGGGGTTAATGAACCATTTTTATTGGTAAATATTTTTGGTTTGTTAGATAGCAAAACACGATTCACTCTGTTATGTATTAAATATTGGTACGTTTCTTAATGTGATCAACAAATTTAATTATATATGTACAGGCATTGCCCATCGCGATTTGAAACCTGAAAACATCTTATGTTCTAATTTGGACTCTGTTTCGCCAGTGAAGCTTTGTGATCTGGATCTTGCCTCCACAATAAATTCTTTGACTCATATGTCCGCTACAACGCCAGAACTTAAGTCGCCGGTACGTGTTCGTTCTACTTTGTGTGCCACACAAAGCTCATCACTGAGTTCAGGGATTTTTGCGTGAACCGTAATCATGTTTATTCTGGCTTCGTGTCAAAAAATTAGTATAATCATTCATACAGAATCCTTTTAGCAAAAATACAATTACTGTGGAACAGGCTCTTTGCTACATAGCTACTTTCGAACTTTGAACCAAGGTTTAAACGCTCACGAAGAAGTGGAATTATTAAAAAATATCTTTTATCCTCTTTCCAGCTTAGCATGACGCCTAAGGTATTATTGCTCCTGTTATATATATGCCGTTTTGCACAGTCTGTTAGTCTTTTAATCAATATGTTCACTGTGTTGGGATTCCGGTGGGCGTCTGGCAATGAGGGAAGGGCTCGCAGTCAAGTCTGACCCCGAGTGCGGGATGGGTATTTTATATATAAATAATGATTTATATATGTATATTAAGCATATATTTACATTTAAGTGTCGTCTTATTTATATGTTTGCGCCAGTGTTACTGCGTTCTAAATGCCACGGGCAAAAAGTGCCACAATTCGCTGAAATTGCACCTTACTGTTTGAGCAAAATTTTTTTGGGGTCAAAATCAAAAATTTAAGTAGTCAAACTTTCGTGGTGGCAGGGGCCAGCGGTGGCCAATAAGGTTTAACGGTCGGACACTCCCGCCTCCCCCTATAGCGGAACCCTGACGCAAGTGAATGCGGTTCCTACTGCGATTTATGTTCACACAGATGACAAAAATGCTAGAATATTTAGCACTAGAATTTATTTTATTGATCATTGCTTAGAATAAAATCCATAGAATCATCTAGAACCACATCGGGCGGATTTAAATAGAAAATTTCTAGAACATCTTCTAGTAGGCTCTATTGTACTGCAACAAAAGTTGCTTTGAGTCAATTCATTTTGCGCCTTGTCTTATCTTTATAGAATGACACAAACATTTACTGTTTGATTTAGCTGGGGAAAATTTGGATTGAATAAGCTAAGTTAGCAAAATCAATTGTACTGGAATATGTTCAAATACAGTAATTTTTACTGGAATTAATCCGTAATAGAGTTTATTCTAGACTTGGATTGAATATAACTTATTTTTGCCATCACGCTGCACTCATCGTACAATAATTGCCGCATTTCACAGATATTGGGCACCTAATGTGGATAATTTTTGTATTTTTATTTGAATGGTGTAAATATGATCATAATGAATCTTAGTTTGCGGGTGCACAAATTTGCTAAAAATCTCAGTTTCTGCGCCAATCGAACATAAATTTTGACATCGCGTAGTCGCTTAGCTACAGTACTCTTTTCAAACGATTCGAACGAAGCGCTGTCATTTCTGCTAATGTGATTATAAATCCGGTTAAAATATGATGAATTTTTGCTTTCCACACTTTGCCCAGATTCTTTTATCCAAAGCACTGCGCATAATTTGTCAATATTAGGTTATACTGTCTTGATACGTTCACATGAAAAATTTTATAAATCAGCTTATTTGTGCTCAAATTTATGCGACATTTTTCCTTTTCTGTTTGTCGAAGTTTGATTGATTGAGCTGATAATTTCAGTAGGTTATTTTTCATAGGTTGGAAGTGCAGAATTTATGGCGCCAGAAGTTGTCAACGCTTTCATTGGAGAGTCTTTTTCGTACGACAAGCGATGTGATTTATGGTCTCTTGGTGTGATTCTGTAAGTAACTCATCTCATGTGACGCCCATATTAATTTAAGATCTAGAAATAATTTTTGGCAAAAAGTACGGCCAATAACCCTGATGAAGTATCTGGTCATTGTTGTAGTGTAAATGAAGCATGTTTTACATTCCGTGATAATTTTGACTTTCTTGAGTATCGGCCTTGCTTAGGCCACTTGTCGAAATATTAATGTATAGAATATAGAAAACACATCTGCTTATGTATATCAATTTCCTCTGCATCGTAAAGGCCAATATGGTTAGATATTTCGTAGCGACTATCGTGATAAAAATATTTAATTATTTCGAAAGTATTTCAGCTGACTTAATGCGTAAAGTACAGTAAAATCAGTTTAGCTCTTTGTGGACGCGCTCGATGAACGCTGGGGGAATTTTATTAAAACGATTTAATGCAACAAAACGTCAGCCACAACGGTTGAAGCCATGAGGATAGCAGTTATGACGCATTATTATGCATAGATCTGGGATCTAAAATTGGTTTCTTTTAATTTTTCGTTTTGATTTTAAGAAAGCCAAAAGTTTACTTTAAAACCACATTCGTCAGTCTCAAAAATAAAATATAATTTTAAACATCTCAGATTATTTATTTGTACTGTACGGGTGCGGTTCCGGGATGAATCCATTGGTACGGATATGCAGAATTTGAATTCTATCTATTGATTTCTGCATTCTCTCTAAAATTAGCCAGGGGCCAACTCAGACCCGGATTGCCCTGAATTTTGCCATGTAGAAAAATATAACAGCTTAACACCGTGATGTGTTTGTCGATGTAAATAGCGAAAATGGCTAGTAAGTTGCCTCTAGCACGGCATTAAAGCTTTAGTATCAAGTTTTAACATATATTTTAAACAAATTTTGCTTCCTCACATTTTTAGTTCCAAGCTTAACTTGAGAAAAATTAATTTTCTCTATTCACTTTAGACATTTTTGGGGAGAGTGGTTAGAAAGTCTTGAACCAAAAGGCTTAAAATTTTGCCACGGGGCTCAAATCAGAGGTCGCCTGTTTTGTTGTGGGCTAAAAATACTAAGCGTGCATCTACCCCGATTTGAAGAGTCCATGATTGTGTTAGCAATTTCAGTAGTCGTTATGGTTCGGTATGTATTTTCGAAAATCTGGACGTTCGAGTTCGGTCACCACAGTTTCATGAAGTTGGCACAATTTAGCTGGTATAGGAAGTAACACGAACGGTGGATTTTGCTTCCATTAAGCCTACCCGTCTAAGAATAAATTACTTCGCATTAGTGTGATTTGACCGTCGTAGCAATATATTGCAAGCGTCAACGTATATGTCGTGGCGTTTTTATTTATTGCAGTTGCTAAGTTCTTCACTGTGCTTGCTATCTTAGGGTTTTTGAAGCAAAAATACATGGCGCAAAATTAAGACAGGGCAATTTTATACCAGTTTTCAGTCAGTCTGAGTAATACTTGCTGCAAAATTTTTTAATAAATCATTTATCTGGCTTACTCACAGATGGGGAGGGCCCCAGATATTTCGGTCCCCGCCACGTATTTTTTGGCTTCCCCCAGTTCAGCCCCCATGTTTCCAAGCTACTTTCCGCACGTCAAAAATAGAATAATTTTTCTCTGCGAAGCCAAAAAATATGCCAGTTCCTTATAGAGCTCAAACAATTCCTAAATTTTTTTCCTGTAGGGCTAAACAGTATAATTGCCCTTAATCTATAAGATTTTATTATACAATGTACATTATTGTATATTTACTGGTAATCGACCATTCTTATGCTATTATCGCATTTTTTAGTACCCCAGTTCAGCTGGGGTCCCTCAAATTCACCCTCCCCAGTTCGATCTGAGGTGTCCCCAGTTCGGTTCCTCCCAGGTACTTCTGAAGCAATTTGGGAAAGCCAGAGGAGGTATCATTCCTGGTGGAGAAATCAGATCTTAATATTATTACTGAGCATGTGAAATTTGAAATACCGTTTTCTGTTGTCATTTTCTTTTTTAATTTTTTTAATCTGTCTAAATACAAGTGTCCTGCTACCAATACTGGCGAAACGACAAAACTAAGCATTAAATATCTGACAAATTAGGTTAATAAAATTTTTTTTAGTTTGCTTTAGTGTTAAGCTTAAACTATATAGATGAATTTGATTAATTTGGTTATATAAGTTTTAGGTATATAATGTTGTGCGGATACCCGCCATTTTACGGTAGTTGTTGGCGAGAAGATTGTGGTTGGGATCGTGGGGAATCATGCGACGAATGCCAAGATTCGCTGTTTACATCGATAGAAAGCGGAAAATATACATTTCCAGAAGAAGATTGGGGCCAAGTGTCAGATGCAGCCAAAGATCTAATATCGCATTTGCTTGTTAAAGACGTGAAGTTGCGTTACAGTGCTGATGATGTCCTGCATCATCCGTTTCTTCGAAATGATGTGCCCCGCCTTCCTTTACTTACACCGGAAGTTCTTCAAAGAAATGATAGTACACGCGACTTGACTCAGCTTACAGAACATTTCAACACAATAAATCGTGTTGTCCTTGGGCAACGTTTAAGCAGTCGGGATAGCGTTAATGGTTCCCTTAAAATATTGGAGACAAATGGGAATAATTTGGCACCGATTTCAAGTGTAGTCAAAGCGCTCCGTGGTGCTCCACCTACGGCACCTATCGTTTCTGTACAAGCTACAAGTCGTAGTGGTAAACAAGGCTTCGACTTCAGTGGACTACAGTTGACCTCCCCGCGACACGGCAAGCAGAAGGAACAGTTAGTAACCTCAATAACACAAACGGCTCCGTACCGCACAAACATCGCCGGTTCCACTGCATTCAACCCGGTGGCGGCAGACCGAGAACCTAAACCTGTGCTGGAAATTAAGAACGTGTGCTGCTCTGATTCTACAGCATTGGGTTGTGACGAAATTGTAACCGTCGGTGGAGAAAAAGACAGTGATAACATCATAACTCTGCCGAAATCTGTTAATAGCAACTCAGTTTCGACTGCAACGGCTTGCGCTGACAATTATATCGGTAAATACTAGTTACACCCTTATTATGTGGGTCGTTTCACGAAACCATGTACTTTTGAAGCACCACTTTTTGAAGCCAAAATGAAACGCTTTCGAATGTACAGTGTCTAGACCCCTTCCGATGTAAAAAAACCCTGAATTTTTCGAATATTGATGTCTCTATGCCAAACGAGCTACCTGAAACCTGCTACAGGGGTTGGAAAGGGCCCCCTGGGGGTCAAATTTTAATCCAAAATAAGTCATTATTCTGTAGGTTGACGGAGTGACACGCGAACCATGGTCTTTTTTTATGCAAGTCGGACCAAAATGGTTCTCGTCAAGCCATTTGGAGCACTTGCGACCTAAAATTGGTGCTGTTAGGGCATTCTTGGGGTTAAAATCGACCAATTTAGAACAAGCCTGTCGCAGAAGTTTTTCTAGCGCAACGGAGACAGCACCTACAGATACCATTTTATGCTCACAAACCAACCATGAGCGGGGACGTCTGAGAAAAAATTTCAGGCAGATCCTTAGGCCTTGTAAAAATTGGCACCCCGATATGTTGAGTCGGGGTGGGGGCTACACCTCAGGTCGGGGGGGGGCTACAGCTTCCTACAACATGCAACGCGCCAAACTTTAGCTACTTCTATACATTCTAGATGTAAGCTGGTGTAAAACAAATACAATTGATCTATGACTAAGTGATGATACCAAGGACAATGCGTGTAGTAGATGTGCGGGTAGGCAGAAGGATTCCCTTGCTGCCCAGTTAACAGCACGGCCTCATATCATAGTACAATGATGATGAACTTATATACTAATATCATTCTTGCGACCTTGGATTACTTTTATTATATATGCGGTCGGGGGGCTACATTTTCATTAAAAATTTTTATTAGATGGGTCGATTCTAGTGGGGCTTTACTATGTTTATATCCGGCCTATTGTAAGACTGTATGCTAAATTTGGTTTTTTTAAATTTAAGTTTGGTCAGGTCGGGGGGGCTACATTTTGCATACCCCATTATTTGCATTTTATTTCCTTCGACCTCATAATGGAATAACACATGGACAGACGCCGATATTCTTTTTTCAATAACACCTGTACTGATTACGATTACCGTTATATAGCATTTTTGGCGCTAGTGCACTTTGACGTTATTTACCAGCGTCTGAAAGCTGCCAGATTTGACCTTGGTCGGGGGGGGGGCTACATGTTACGAAAAAAATTTTCGGAAGCTTGACGTCAGCTTCAATGTCGACGCTTACTCCCAAGTTTTTCCGGAAAAATTAGCAAATACCAATGGATCACAGTGAAATGAAAAACACACATATGTATCACGTTCTAGCGATACGGCGAACGTTTATATTGGGACATGTGTTTTTGGCTTCATTTGGCCAACCCGGGTTGAGGGCCTCTGGCTCCTGCTATGTTTGGGGTACAGAGGTCCACCATACCTCGTTATGACCGTCGGATATGCTATTACTACATCTCACAGCGACATTAAATTTCCTTACAAAAGACTGTTGGTATGGGCAAAAAAGTGCCGATGTAGCCCCCCCCCTCCCGACTAAAATGACATGGTTACGTGAAATGACACATGTACTTAACTTAATTTTGTGTTTTCCAGAAATTTCGGATTTTGTAGAAGAGATCATAGTTTTGTTTTCTTCAACCACCTGGATATTTTAGGAATTTTTCCTTGATCTTTAGGAAATCTGAGTTTGTTAAATAGCTAAGTCAAACATTAATTTGACATCCATTTTGGACTGTTTGCATGGTTGTCTGTCTAAGTAGTTCTGACAAAAAAATTTAAACATTGGCCGATCACCCTAGTCGTTGTAAAATTCTTGTCATTCAAATAGACGCTGTAACCGCATTGTAGCGGCATGTGTGAAATTCATGAAAGAAGGACAAAAATTGTTTGGAAAGCAGAGCTCAACTCTCGGCAGATATGCTGTGTCACATAGTTGTTAGGCAAAGCATTCTAGGATGTGGATAAAGTTGAGTACACATGATTTTAAGACTATGAGTCTCCGTGATGGCTGCTTTTCTATAGTTAGGATTATGTGTTACATACTTGTCAAACCTATTGGTGGATCAGTCCCAGTATTTTCTAGCTCTTTCTAGGACTTGGTGGGTACGCCAGGTCATGCAGAACCAGAGAAATTTTGGCTTCGCCCAAGTCCCTGCTCCGCAGTATCCCAAGTAATATTTTGAGGTGACATTAAATATAGTCATCCTAACAAAAACTGTGATTACGATATTTCTGCTTAAAAACAAAACATTGTCTGCTGAAATAAAACGCGTATTAGTACGTCTGTACAAACGACATATTGTATATCGTAAAGGTGTGGAATCGACGATGAAATACAATTATATATAGGACAACCAGTTGGATGTCGTTTGCGCTAAGGTTTTCAAATAAAGCTGAAAGTGGCTGTACTGTTGTTTTTGAACTGTGTGTTTATTACCAATACAGTGTTCATCTTCAGCGTATGGTGAACCATAAAAGTGTGTTCTAGACCTGTAGTTTTCCAATATACATTTTTTGGCTACGGTATTGTGCAATCCCTTCTGTGTCACTGTGCTCGTCTCTATACCGCGCTTCCACCCTTTCGACCACTTATATTAATGACTGGTAATAAATTCCATAGCATAGTATGACACTCAGTCATACTGCAGAGTATCTCATGTGCTGCTATTTTGATTCCTGGAATACGCATTTTGCATTATGGCTGTATATTTAGTAATTCAACCGATGCACCTAAAATCATGTTCAACAATTTTTTTAGATTTTTTTTGTATTTTTAGCCTGTTACGATTAAAATCATGTGAAACTGATGTATTGTTGGCGGTAGGAATCTCCGCTTGCTATTGGCGGGGGAGGGGGGTAAAAATGAAACTGCTGTAAAACTAATTGACAAAACATCAGAAAGCTATATAATATGAATAGTGTTTGTCATGAATAAACCTTAGCACGATTTACGCGGGTGCATTGTAGACAGAGAAATTTATGGATGCGAAAATTTTTGTTCCTGGGACAGGAAAATGCATTCTAAGTAATTTTTAGTGTGTTTTAGTACAATTGATTGCATTATAGCTAGTTTTTCTTTCACGGCTTAATGAATAATCCAAGATTTCGCTCTATACGGGCAGTATGTCAATGCAGGAGGAGAGCGTTATTTTTAATTTGCGGGTGGAATTTGGAAGGATGGTACATTGCGTGATAGTAGGTTCATCAGGATATTCAGCTCTGTGGATATCCGATTGAACCCGCGATAATGCTGGGCCGCTGCAGAGAAAGTAAACTGCACATTTTTGTCGGGGTGCATCATGATTTGAAATTTTGAACTGTATGTACAAAAATTATAGGGGAAGTTAATTTTTTGAGAACATCGATGGGCGCCACGCCGAATTAATTGGATTCTAAGTGTGAACGAAGTATTCTCATTGGTCAGGACTGTCAGATCTGCCAGAGTCTGTTTGTGGGTTTTTGGTGAGACACGCATAGCTCAACTTCTGATTGGCAGATCAGGGCGCCAGATATATAGTTACTTCGAAAGCTTGAAATCTCTATTTGTGCCTTTAGTTGGAACCGATTCCCTTCAAAAGGGTTTTCTTAGTGGTACCGCCAAAAGTCGTTATGACTCATATCTCGACAACCACGGGAGTTATCTGGTACCAATTGGATTCGCTTTGTTCAGAAAGTTTGCTCCAATAATCTAGGTTGCCGAAATCAGCTACGCTGCCGGGCTGGGTCAAAATAGGTTTTCCAAGGAACCCTTTGGGATCCCCGAAACCACCAATTTGATTATATCTGCTCAAGCGATTCGGCTGCCGTTGGGCTCATCTTATTCAGAAAGAAATGCTGTATACAACTGTGTGCGGCACGTTGCCATTATGCACACCAGCGTAACAGGATTGAGCAATAATAAGACATAAATGGTTTCTGGGATCCCGAAGACAAATTGGAGTGATTGTTTTGCTGCTTTGGTCATTTCAAAGCCCTATATATCTATGTGCCACACATTGTTGTTGAGCATAGGAGCACAACAGGGTTGTGTAAAATATGTTTTAAATGGACCTTTAGGATCCCGAAGACACTAAATGGATGATATCTGCTCAATCACTGGGGGGGGGGTTAGGCTGTGGTTGGACTCGCTTTGTTCAGAAAGCTAAGCTCTAAATAACTATGTGCGCTGTGTTTTGTTGTACAACAAGGTTCGGTTAAACTTGTTTCTAAATGGACCATTAAGATATTGAAGACACTAAATCAGTCATGCCTCCTTGTTACTGGAGGATTTCGCTAAGAATTCTTCACCTTGATGATGAGACAACTCCCTTGTAGTTAGTAGATATATGACTTCAAGTTTCTATATATATGAGACAAAACTTTAGGGCGCGATATCAATTAAAATCGTGGAAAACATGTGCAGTTGCAGTGTATGTATTCAATGATAGGATACCTGTGAATTTTGCTAAAATTTTGTTCAAACAAAAATTGATAGATGATTTCATTTAGTTATACATAAGCAGAGTACCTTGCTATAGAGTGTATGTATTCAATGATAGGATACCTGTGGATTTTGCTAAAATTTTGTTCAAACAAAAATTGATAGATGATTTCATTTAGTTATACATAAGTAGAGTACCTTGCTATACTGACCTGTCTATAGTAGTAGGCTGTGACACCTACTGTGCGAATTCCCTTGTTACACTAGATCAAAGATTTAATAAGGTCCTAAAATTTATGTTTTTTTGGATACTTAAAAGTTTTTAACACTTATTTACTACCATTTCAAATCCTATACACTGTATTAAAGACTGAATTTATTTGTTCAACAAGTACAAATAGCTGAAAATTTGTGTCATATAACACAAATTTATTCCACTTTGAAATTTTGCCCGAAATTGAACGCAGGGGCTTCCCATAATCGCCTAGATTTCGGCAGGCCACGTAATAATTTTGTCACAACTTAATATCCAGATGTTTGTAACCGGATATTCTCGTCTATCACTGCTAAACACATTTAATACATGTGATGTTTAAGTACAGTGTTTAGATTAGATATTAAATTCCTCCCCTGTGTTATATAACACTTCATTTATTTGAAACCGAAATTTGTTACGCGGAATTGCTTTTTGTCAGTCAGCACTTTTACTGTTGAGCTAACTCAGAGAAGATCTAAGTTCCGCACATTTCCAATTTGAAAATTTACGTCAAAGTACCTGTAATGATATATTAACATTTTCAGGAATCAGTTTGAAGCCTCCGATGAAAAAGCGTCGATCCAAGAAGCACCATGCGCGAAATGGAGATACCGCAGCAGGCCAAAAGGCTGTTGTAGTATCGGAATCGGTTGGTAGTAAGGGGGCGCAAGAAACGAAACGAAATACTGATGAAAATGCGTCGTAGTCTGTCTTGAACAGAGGATTGTCTTATTTATGCAGAGATGTTTTAATTGTGTATAATGGGTTCTGTGTTGGCGCTGTTGAGGTGAGATCATTTTATGTTTTTCCCTACTGAATACATGGATTGGGATTGCTACCAAAGCAGATTGTTACAGCAATAAGTCGACGGTTATGTTCGTCACGAAATTCTTTGAACGAAATCAGCATTGCAGCAGAAAAGTGTGTATTTCTCTTTTCGATATTATACGCATTACCTGCAAAAGTTTATAACGCTTTCCCGCATACAACCATTTTGTATTAATAGCGTACATTGCAACGCGACGCACTAGTCGAGTTTGTCTTGCGGTGTGCGCTTGCATGTGCGTTGTTATTCGCTAGCTTTGTTAGTTCCTTAAGGAACCGAGCAACTCAGCTGCATAATGTCTTACATGCAAGGCTCGCAGTTAAGCGATCCAGATTCAATGCGCCACTGCGGCAAAAGTTTGTTCACTATAATACGAAACGAGCATCAATTCATGCGGGAAAGGGTTTACGTACATTATATCAGCTAGCTACGTCATGTCATTGCTGTTTCGCACTCTTTGAAATTCTATGCCTCAGTACTTTTTCCATTGATAACTTTGTTTTGACGCCAATGTCTTGAATTGTTTAGATAAAACAGTGAATCGACAGTGGCAGCTAACTTGTTTAATACGTTGATTTTCCACAGAGCGCAAGCAACCTTTGATTTTATGGTATTAGCTAGACAAAAGCGTGTTCGACATCAAATTTGGGAGCCATAATAAGTTAAACGGTAGGCCAAAGTGCCGCGTCAGGCAACTGTGATTCAAAGCCCTTGACTAATGCAATTCTTGAGTCTTCAGCATTCTCTTGCAAGACGTCAAAACCGCTCTATTTTTAGTCGAAATTGGCAGTATGATAATGATATGCATGGTTAGGAGTTAGGTTGATGCGGTTTTTCAAAAGCTTTCAGCTGATAACAGATTTGTCGAGCTTTTCGGTAGTTACATATTTGTCATAAATCTGGGCATTGTTCTCCTTTCCAAAATCCAGTGCTTTGGTGTTCATTCCAACAATTTCTTTGATTCAAATTGTGTACTAAAATGTTGGTCATACTGTCTGGAAACTTATTACTGAAAAACCAAACTCCATTCCTTTATGTCTTAAGCTGGTTCTTGAAATCTTGTCATTTACAAAACAGTGCGCATGAATATGCTTTTATGGACTTAAAAACCCCTCTTTAATGACATTTAGGACTACAGAGCAACAATATATATCTGATAAAAACATACGTTTGTCGGATTTCTGAATGATGTGATAACACTGCTATTAGTTGTATAAATTTAAAGCTTCAAAAGCAGTGTCTTCACGGGCCTGGAATTGTCCTAACAATGAGCTTGAACAACTCAAACGGTATGAAGCAGAGCATTCATAACCAGTTTACCTAGCCATGCGTTAATATTTAGATAAAGTGATACCAAGCAAAATTAAAAATGATGTTACCGACAATAGTTAAACATTTAGGACAAAGGTCGCTTGTTTCGCGACAATCCTATTGTATAGCAATAACTGAAAATTAAATTCATTCAGTTTGCCTTATTCTGGTCTTTTCGGTTATAAGCCCAGCCATAAAATTTTCATTATAGACGTAATTTTCTTATTGGTGTTTTTATTCGCATTTCGACGGCTGCTTATATACCGCGTTTATTGTACCAATATAATGGGCTACTACCGTCCCATTGTGCTTGTGGTTTCAGCTATTATTTGATGAAAGATCTCAGCCTACATTACGCACAATTTTATTGATATTTCAAATATAGTGTAGTTGTGTTTTGCTTCTGATATTTACTTTTCTACTGACAAATTGGGACTATAAATAATGGACATTTAATAATAGTTGAATAACAGATCTGTATTTCGCGCAATATATGTTAGATTTGTAGTGTAAATGAGAAACCCCAAAAGGGGGTCACTTGTAATTTTTGTCTTCAGTAATGAGTTAATTACGAAACGGTTTTTAGAACTTATTGCTGAGCATGTAAACTTAAGCTGACCCCGCCAACCATTCTATTTTGTCATTAACGATATCGAAATGCAAACCCTTGTTACGGAATAAAGACTTAATTTCATTCGGTTTTACGTTAACCGAAAATTGGCAAAATCAAATCTAAGTGCCTGAAATAAGACCTTGTGTTCGAGCAGAATTTCAGCGATTTCAATTTGCGAAATGCTGTTCCCTAATGCATCATCGTTTAAATTTGGATTATAACAGTGTTCGCGAACAAATTTAATGCAAAAGTGACGTCATAATCGAGTCGACAAATTTTCGTTCTCAAAAAGTTGGTGATTTTAATTGAATTTTCGCGAACATAAAATGGTTACATTTCAATCGCAAGTGCTGTGTTCACGAACAGTTTTACGCCGGATTTCAAATGACCAAAAGGCCTTCCGTAACAAATTTTACGCAAAAACACCAAATAGGATGGTTGGCGGGATCACCATGAGTTTACTCGCGCATGAATGTTTAAACGGAAGGGTACGATGACTACGAAAGCGCTGTATGTTTCATATTTCTGAAGATTATTTTACAGTATATACATTTTTTTGCACGCCGTAAAATACGACCTCAATAAAAACTTTTGTACTGCTTTTCTCAAAATTTTTTATTGATCTATAGGCCCAAATAAATACTGAGAGGCATTACATTATAAATAACAGCTTAGAGCTGGGAAGTCGCCGATTTAAACTTATTCTTGGTTTATATATGTCACGTATAAAGGCTTTAGCTAGACTGAGGCTTAGTATGTCGATAACGACATGGCCTGTATTATATTTACGGGTTCGAGGTTATTTTAGTCGTATCAAAACAGTTTGAATTCTCTACTATTTTATTGCCAACAGTGTTAAATGTGCATCATTGATGTGGTTAAAGTTTAGTATTTATTAATTTATGTATTCAGTGTGATACCGCAAAATTATTGTAAATATATATATTCCGATTGACATTCGTTATACAGTAAAAGCATGAAGTGTGACCTAGGCAGAGCGTATAGTGTAAAGTTTAGGAAGTAAAAAGTAGTGACTCACGAGCGAGCTGGATTCTACAAATGCTCGTGTGTTATTTGGAAAGATCTGATGTTGAATGTAGTTAAGTCAGCAATGGCTGCTATCTTAGTTTTATGGAATTGATAAAACTAGGATTGTTCTTTCCTAAACGCAGTACTTTGGTTTTGTCCATCCAGCAATTTCTTCGATTCAATTAATGATTTCCAGGTTCATTAAATGAGTTTGCCATATTATGTCTGCCCTCAGTGGCCACCAAAGCGAGTAATCATGACGTCGAGGATGATGCTGACGGCGGCCGGCCTTTTGCGATACACTGGCCAGCAAACTCGACCACGGAAACCCATGCATGCTTAATTTCAGAAGCTAATGTGCTGCTTCCAGCCATCGCCGACACGCAGGACAGCGAAAATTATCTACTAAATAAACATTTCTTGGAATCTGTTAAAAGATATACTAAAATGTTTTAACCGGGAGTTTACACTATAAAAGTGTCAAAAGTCAATTTGTCATTCAACAGCCGTTGTTATAGTCGCGGAAGTGACAACCAATAAGAAATTTTTGGCGATGGAAGCTCCTCGTTTGAGTCCCTCTGCCGTACGGACATTACATGTCCATAGGCTACCTTTCGAAATTTCGGATGCTGAATTGACCGAGTTTTTACAAATGCAAGGTGTCACTCCAAATCGACCTGGTTGTTTTATTAAATGGAGAGGCACAGACGCCGACACGCCGCGCCGGAGATTTGTTCAAACACCTCGTGACTTTAATTCCTCCGATATTAACCTGGTGACATCATAAGTGAACAGTGCGTCTAAACTTTGCGGCTACGGTTCCCCAACATTCCTGACTTATTGAGAAAACGTTTCGGCCGTACCATGGGCCTCATCAGTCGGCTGTAGGCTGCCGTGACGTGTTTAGTTATGGAAAATACAATATATAGCAAACATAAATTTCTGCAATTGCACCAGTTCTGGCCCTAAGGGATCCCAGCTGCACCACTATCAATATGCACGGTGGTGCCCGGACAACCCCGGCTTACACGATTCCCAGGTGGACCCCGGTCTGACCGATGGGAACCGCTTAGCAGGCTGCCGGCGGGTTTACCAGGGTGTTCGGCCTGGCCCCTATGTTGGCCCACGTGTGTAGAAGTATAGAGGTCCCCCAGAGGTGTAACAGCCCGAGTTTTTGTCGAATCCTCAATATTCAAAGTCAGGCCATAAGAGCCTCAAAATTCAACGGATAAAAGGCGATCGGATACCGGTGGAGCGTGGTCCGGACTATAATTTATGCATTATTGTTTCGTTGTTATAAAATAAACTCCATGTCATCATTGTATTGTGTTGATACGGTCACGCTCCACCAGCCCGAGGTGCGCGGGGTGGTTTCGCACCTAAAAGTGAATTAAAATTCTACTGTTGAGGTGTCCGGTCGATCCCAGGATGCTATTACATCATGAATAATATTGTTGTATTATTGTAAAAGTGATTAGTATTGGAACGCGGGACGGATGCGTAGTCGAATCGGCCGGGGACAAGGGGAGAGGCTTCGCGATTCATCACAATCAGACTTAACAAGTTTGCAAATTAGGTGCCCCAGGGTCGTTTCCGGTGTTCATCCGTGAACAATAACTATATATATATGTTTGCCAGTTAATAAAATAATCTACATGCTTTGTGCTTGCGTCCGGGTGTCAGGATGGGAAGGAGTGTCGTACAGGGTCTCCTGCGACAAAAAAAGGCAATTTGAGTTTGTTTTACAATTGTTCGGGATTCGCAAGTTTATCCTGGCACGCCGGCGGAAGCTGATACGTATTTTGTGCGGTACGGGCTAAATGGAATGCATAAAGCACGGGATAAACTTTACTTAACGTGAAAAGAGTCTCATTTTAAAGGGGTAAAAGGATTTTGAGATTTTGGGGTTTTTTATAGATTTCAAACAAAAAGGGGGACATTAAACTATTATTAGGACTCTATAGGGCTTCAAAATTTCTCGTTCTGGTCAACCTAACCCCAACCCGTAAGTACTTAGGGACTCACAATCCAGCGTTTAAACTCTCAAACTTTAGGGCCCTAAATCACTACGTCTCAAACCAAAACTCTCCAATTATTGGAGCCTTATACCTCAATTAGATCCTATACTAACTATTTTATTGAAAACTGGGGCCTCCCGCCCCAACGGAACCCCACAGGACCCCCGTAACTCAGGCGGGACCCAAAATTTTCCCATCGTGCACGCATTTAACTGCCTTTAACAGGCCTCCTATGGGGAGCACATACGATATCTCAATTTAGACAGTAGCCGGCCAGCCAGGGCATATATATGATCCCGCCCCCGGCCGCCTACTCTGCACCGTTCCTAAAATATAAATAAAAATGCGCAAAAATCCCTGCTTGTTTAGAGCGCCTGAAGCGCTTTTATATCGCACAAAATTCTAGGCCTCGCGCCGACCACCGCGAGGTTTAGTTGTTTATCAGTTGTTGGCGGCGGGCGAAAAACAAACCCTACTTATGGGCATTAATATTGACCAGGGCGATAGACACATTAGTTTAGCTGTATTGGGTATGCTGTGTTGTTATTTCTATTTCTCGGCGTCGACTATTGATTTCAGCTTTGACGTTGCTCTTTATATTTGTTTGTGTATCGTATGTACATACATAGTTGTTGGTAGTGTATCATTTCAAGGAGATGTGCCAGATTTCAAATTTTCAAATTTACAAGGCGAGCGGCACGAACACAGCAAGAGGAGAAAAGGGGGGCTAACTTTGGGTATAAAAGAGACTGCCCGATTCCCCGATCGGAGCCAGTCGATGTTTTTGTTTCAAAGTTTTGGCGGTTGTCGCCACTCTCCAAGTTTTCCTTTGATACAGGCTTTCTTTTTCTTTTCCGTTTAGGTATACTAGGAGTGGTTTCTCGCCGTGCCCCCACGGTGGAGAGCTTCCCCTGGTTAGATACATGTTTCGATCTTACAAAGGGCCGTCCTTTGCGGACGTTGAGGCGTCGTAAGGATGCTTCGCGCGCCCGTAAAGGCCGGGCCCCGTCAAAATTCTCTAGACTAAGTTAAATTGTTCAAATTTTATGTTCACGCTCCTATCGACTGGTTTCCCGCTCCTCGGACGGCTTCTTACTGTTCACAGGTCCGAGGAGTGAGCAAATTGTTCTCAGACAGCAGGGAATAATCAGCATTTATCGGGTGATGCAGCTTAGTTATCAAAGTTTTTGTTCTAAGAAATAGAGGTTCGAATTTTATTTTACAGCAAGTGAATCGCTTTGGACGCCCTTAAGAACAAACTTCTAGGAGTGCCGAGACAGTCGCGATCTTCGTCGCGGTTTTGACATTTCTCGAGTGACACCCCGCCGGTTTTTTCATAAATTCGAAGAACATTGCAGATCATCTCCAACCGAGCGACGACCCGTGCCTGTCTCGGTCAACAATCATTTCTGCGCTTCGGGCCAAGCAAAAATTTTTTTCATACTATTCAGGATTCATCGAAAATGACACGATTCAGGATGTGAAAATTTTATAGGGCAAAGAAAAATTAAGAGTTGTCTCTAAACACGCTTCAACCAAATTTAGAGGTGATTGCGGCAGCACTTGTAGGGGACGTAGCCGTTTGCATCCTCGAACGACACAAGTTGTCCGTTACTTGTCCGAAGTCGAATAGCAGTGGCGAATCCTCATTCGCTCGCTCATTTTTTTGGTTCCGGTTGGTGTGCGATGATAAAACGACTGCGGGCCCGACCGTGACAAAATTTTAAAGAGGCTCACTAGCTGAGCAGAAAACGAAACAGGGACTGGAGCTGGCGGCGAACTAAAACGCACTGAGCGATGGTAGGACGTGGGTTTTCTAACCGTGCAACTACAGGGAAAATTCAGGTCGCTGCCCACTTCCGGAGCCCTCTGGGGGTGAGTTTGAAATTAGTCGAGCCTTTCACGGGCCGCTCCAGTCGCTGTCGAAATTATGTAAAGTTTTGGACCAAATAGACATGAGATCGCCTGCAAAAAATTGTTGTGATACTCACCGGTTTTGGATACATTTCGCCTGGTCTAGCTTGGTCAAAAATTTTTTAGGATACCGCAGTTCGAGAAAGCTCAATCGAAAGTCTCTAGAGCATCGCGTCGGAAAGGGTTACAAATTGTATCTCAGGGTATATTGCAGGGTACCCGACATAAATTTTGTCATACCATGAATGTTGTAAATAGCTTGCCATGCACCCCGATTGGGTGACGTTTGAAGTGTATGAATTACAAAATTCGGGTTCGAGAGTAAAGCAATTGAACCTTGTGTCTCTTTTTGAAGCAGTTAGGAGTTTGCTTTAAATTCCTGTCCCCAGTAGAGACTCAGAAATTATTTTCAACAGAAATCCCTCAGGACCTTTGAACCAAAGTCAGCTTCGTAGCACTGCGAGCAAGCCATCCATCCCCGCGCCCCGTCGAGTCAAGTCGCTAACACAAGCTCGCCCGCTTCTCCGTTTTTCAGGTCCGAGCAAGCACCCCCTTTGCACCCCGCATACTATCCATGTTTAGCTCTAACCGCCTGGAACGCTCCCGCTGCGAATGCTCCCATAGTAATTCTCGCTTTGTGTAACCCACCTCCCAATAGATAACACTAGTAATCATAGGTGAAACATTCAAGGGACTGGGGCCCTCGCCTCAGTGCCCTCTGCGTTATCACAAGTAACCAAAATTTAGAGCATTTACCTTCCCTAGGACCTTTAGGGTCGTCGCGTTCTTATGGTCTAGGTTTCGGAACGGTTGTACAACGCTCTAAGAGAGGAAACGGGACAATGGCACGTGGGGACACCCCAATGGGAAATCTCGCCAACGCTATACTAGGATCAGAGAACCCCGCTTAGGGGAGTAAGTGGATTATGAGGGAAAGGCGAGTCAGCCTTATTACCTGTGAGCAGGCTTAAGGGTTGACTCTCCCTCGGGGACCTTCATGCCGCTAGACACGTGGGCCAATATAGGGGTCAGGCCGAACACCCTGGTTAACCCGCCGGCAGCCTGCGAAGCTAAGCGGTTCCCTTAGGTCATCGCATAGATCACCGGGGAGTCGTGGAAGCCGGGGTTGTCCGGGCACCACACGCTAGGAAAATAGTGGTGCAGCTGGGATCCCTTAGGGCCAGAACTGGTGCTAGTACATAAATTTAGTGGGGGCCACGCCGTGAGGCGTTATTAAATCTTGAGGACAGCAATTTTGAAATAATAGGTGCGGACCTCTCGCACACTTGGAACCGCACTTCGGAAAAAATCGTTTAGAGACAACCAAATTACAAAGCTGGTTGGTATATAAAGTGTATCGCAAGGAATCGATAGAAAGGTATGACCGACATGGTTCTAAAGGTGTAACGGTACTTGCTCTGTGAGGGAAATTGTTTTTGTTGTCTTTATTGTACCGGAAATATTAATAATGTTGGCAAATGTCTCTGGAGCGCAACGCGGCCTTGGTTTGTCCTGCCCGCTACGCAAATTCTAGCTCGCCTGGCACTGTTAAGCTACAGCAGGGTTTTTCGATCTAGGAACCCAACATGGCCTAGGCGTCGCGCTTCAGGGATCGGCTGAGAATAGTGTGAAAGTGACTGTGTGTTCGAGATGAAACAGCCGAATAACTGGATGGACTTCTGTGGAGTGCGGCCGAAGTTGGTATTTGGTTTACGTTATTTTGATGCGCATAAACGAGGTTTGACAGTGTTCGCCGTTGTTTTAGGACTGTTATAGCCTTGTGATCAGCTATATTACAAGATTCAATTTACTATTACCAGATACATTCGTTCTACTTGTTCATACATTGAGTTTTGGCTCGACTTTCATTTGCTCAAGGAACGACGTCCAAGCGAATTTGGAGTAATTCACGAATCCGCTAAATATCAAAGCGGGCGCGAACGGTTGGAATTAACAATATCGGGTTTGCAACATTTGCCCTTGGTGTTTCCGATCGCTCGCTAACCGAGTGTCTTGCTTTTCGAGGGACACTATTCGATGTATTATTATTATTGCCGTAACCGTTCAACTGTGATTATAACGGACGTGTTCTCGGCAGTGTACAATTGGATTCGAACATTGCCAATTAATAGCTTAATCGGGACCGGACTATTTGGATATCAAGCGGCGAAGCCATCAATCACCGTCAACGCTTTGTCACCGTCGACGCAAACGCGTGCCGTGGAATAACCAGTGTAGGACAGTTTGCAGCTAGAACATTCAAATCGTCAGCGGCTGGAATAATACTGGTTCATCGGTAGCGAATCTATTCCGACTGGGTTATCGGTCTGAAGTGAAAAATTGAACTCTTGGAAACCGCTTCGAACGTGGACGATATTGTTTATCGCGACGACGGCTGCTTCATGGTCAGTGTTGTAACATACTTTGTAATGTTTTATACCACATATTGTTTGTAACTGCTGTAAAGCGTAATGTTGTTGACAGTTATTCGTCTAATCTTTGCGGAGTGACAAGGGTTATTTCTGTTTGGTGTTAGTGTTGCTCGTACCTCCAAACTGAGACGTGTTTGGATCCTAGTCATTCTTCGGTGAGTATTTAAATCACACTGTTAAAATAGTCGTTTAGCCAAAGTGTCCTTCCTCGGTCTTTTACTGGCCTAGGAGTTGAAAAGAACATTTGCAGGGACGTGAAACTGTACAGTCAACGCAACTGAGAACAGTACTCTTGATTGCCTTTCTGTACTAAACTGAGTACGAGCTGTTAGATTTAGGCAACCCGGTGCAACGAGTGAGCATCGAATTGAGAGTGAACACACTGGTTGTACGTGGTAGGCATAATAAGGAATAATCCTATAGGTCGAAGCGAAGCGAAAAGTTCACACAACCAGTCACACACCTAAGGAGTAAGTACAAGAGCATTGTAGCGAATTTGAAGCTTGCTATACAGTAGCAATTCCCGCAATAAAGTAAACACATATAACTAATTATACATTTAACATCCGTGTTCAGGTCAGGTTTGAACCACGGACGCCCTACAGCTCAAAACAATTAGGGATTACTAACAATTCGGAATTCAAAAATGTCGTTACCAGCGAGCGCTAATAGAACGCCGATTAGCGGCACAGCAACAACAAATGTAGGAGGTGGCACGGCGACCACGGCTGGTAGTACAAATGGATCCAGCCCCACCGTATCAGGAGACCCACTAGTAGCAATCCTACAGCATCTAATGGAACGGACGACCACAACGACACCAATCATACAGGTGGGCGACATCCCGCAATTTTCAGGAGCTGACGGACAAGACTTTGAGGCATGGCTCGCCACCTACGACAACTTGACGGATGCAAATGGATGGACATTAGAACAGAATCTCATCTGCTTCCCAACTGTCTTGAAAGGCGAAGCGCTTAAGATATACGAAAGCTTCCCGGACTGCCAGAAACAGACGTACGAAGCCCTTTGTTACAACATGGGTTTCATGTATTCTTCCTCGCAGCGAGACGAAGACGCGCTAATCACGTTACGCATGCGCATACAGGGAGAACGAGAATCAGTCGCCATATACGGACTTGACCTCCAAAACCTCGTGGACAAAGCATTCCCGGAGGTCGAAAGTGAACAACGTGACGCACTACTACAGAAATTCCTGCGACAAGGACTGAGGAAGGAGTTGAAATCTGGCGTTATAGGGAAGACTTATCCATCTTTCAAACACATGATGGATAAGCTCAAGTACAAGGAGGACGCCCTTATCGCGTCCCAAAAGGATATTATCGGAGTGCCGGTTCGCAAAAGCAGCCGGTCTAAAACAGTTAATTACATGACACAGGGAGGTGAAAATAACCAGCTAGTAGACCAAATACGTGAGGCACTCGATGAGAACAAGCGCACCACAGCCGGCAGCGATGCTACTATCGCTCGGCTCATTGATCTGCTGGACAAGCGTACTGAACAACACCAGCTAAATGCGATGATACAGAATAACGGAACACCGCAGATAGGCGCTAATGCAATACCACCCGCAACGCCAGGAGGAAAGCAATGCTTTCGTTGTGGCTATCTAGGGCATTTTGCTAGAAAATTCCCGTATTTCCGAATGGACATATACGATCCATTGCAAAACGAGTATACACGTTTAGCCACGCGAGCAGCGCCTAACTACACGTACGGTGCACCGCCACCGCCCGCTGTCGAATATGATAGGCCGCCACCGCAGTACAATAATCGTCCTCGCCATCGAGTAATTGAACCTAGAAGTGGAGCACGCTACTCGCGACGCGATGATTGGAACAATACAACTAATCAGCGGGGATACGCTGGTTATGGGTAGCAAGTATACTACCGCCCAGAACCCGCGAATTACAACACGTATGGAAACGGTGGTTCGACCGAATATTATAATCGATCTCGCGGACGCAGCGCAAATGGGTGCAACCAAAGGAATAATCGATATAACCCTACATACGATCTACGCTATGCTGCACCACCCCAACCATTGTCGGCCGAAGCCGCTCCGTTTCGACGCCTAGTAATGGTTGGAATAACGCAAATCAGTTAGGAGCAGTGCCTCGAAATAGACCCGCGCAGACACCAATACATACTAACGAACGAGTTGACCGCCGTAACGCCGGCGTAATGTCAGTTACCAAAGCAGTAGATCCTGAGCTAGCACTTAGATGTCATGCGGTATGAAATGACCACGCTGGAAGAACGCGCAGGAGCTGGCTTAGGCACTCGTTCGGCGCAAGTTAATATGATGGTCACTGAAGATGAGGTAGAGCATGAACAAAATAACCCAGACTTTGAAACTGAGTACGAATATCCAGAGGAAGCCGAAACAGAACCAGGCCCGTATCAAGTAAACTTATTGCAAACAAGTAGGGACATACCACGAGAAAGGTCACAAGCGATCGGGTCGCGGAGTGGCAATATAGAAGACCAAACACACGAAGAAGGAACACTTGCATATGGAGAATTTGGATACAGCAAAGCACAAAGTAACACTGAATCTATACGGCGCTCGGCTTTATCGTTTCCAACCCCTGGCGCGCAGGGTGTGACCCGAGACCTTGTGAATAATGGTTGGCCAACCAACTTATTTGTATATCCCGATAGGAAGTCAGCGCAAGGAGATGAAGAGTACCGAGATACCGAGCAGAGGAGTGAGAGGGGAGGAGGAACCGAGAACCTAATGGAACCAAAGGAACCTAATGATCCTGATGTGCCGAGTGAGAAATATGGGAGATGGCCGTTCGGACTTCGGAGGCCGATTAATAGGGCATCCGTGTCAAGCAATGACCCAAACGCTGGCACGTGTAACCCATCTCAGGCGGCTGCACTTCGGATGGAACCTAAGAACCTAATGGATGGAGAACCTAATGGAATGGAACCTAGAGAGACACCGTTCGGACTTCGGGGGCCGATTAATAGGGGTCGCGTGTTTGGCAATGGCTCTAACTCCGGCACGGCACAACCTGGTGAACCCGCGAATTTTCATAGGCTTATTCATAATTGTGTGCGTCTAGCGGAACCAGAAGAACCTGCGGAGGAACTTATGAACATAATGGAACCTAATGGACTTGCGGATACCGAGAACTTAGTGGAACTTAACCTAGCGGAACTTAATGGAAGGAATGGAATACCGAGGAACCGAGAACCTAAGGAACTAAATGAACTTAACCTAGCGGATGCATCCAACTTAACTAAACTGACTTCCACCAATTTAGGGCGGCCGTGTGAGGCCCCTGTAGCTTTTCAACCGACCGGGGAAAACCACCCGTGGACACTGGTCAGGTACGATGGAGACCTTCGGAACACGGGTCAGTCCGATTGTCCTAACTCCGTTCAAAATTCGAAAGCGTATGTGTACCCTAGTATCTTTAGAGGCCGGGGAAGACCGCTCGTGGACACTGGCCAGGTGCGAGGGAGGCGTCGGGAAGTGAGGTGTCCTGATTGCCCTAGCTCCGTTCAAAATTATAATTTGTATGGAGGATCAAATTCGAATGGAGTTCGGTCCCTAAGTGTAGGAGCCGTAGGGCCCGATCGGGTCGGGAGCCGCGGCTATCGTTTGTCGTTGCATAGTAGCTCCAACCGGCAGGTGAGTATGTGTGTGTTTGAGTCTGAGTCGGCTAGAACCGACATCATGGGAGTGTCTGTAGAACCGGGGGTAGAAACTGTGCAGCATGTGAGAGAAAAGGGTTTAGGGCTACACGGAGACAACACCGAGCCGAGTGCCGAAAACACTACAAGCATAGAAGATCACGATAATCGAGCTAGCATTCGTGGAGTTATGGAACCCAGTGATAATGAAGTGGAACCCGATAACCCAAGGAAGGATGGTATTGATAAGGAGGGACCAATAGTAACCAGCAAAAGCTCGAAGATTGTGATGATAACACCCATGGTAAATAACATAGCACAGAGAGCAAATGGAACGGAGAACCAACGATTGGAGAGTAAAACAGAAATTGTAGCATGCCAACTGAGTACAGAAGAAGCCCACGCATTAGCGATCGACTCGACCGGATCGCCGGTTGGCTTGACCGAGATAATTGAGCGAGCATTAAAATCACCCGAACCACTAAGGGATGTAGACGCTTTCAGGCAAACTAGCATGGATCCCGCGATCAACGATGTAGACACAGACATGATAGAATTTAAGTATAAATTAGATCAAAGGAATACTCGGATGTACAAACAACAGATATTAGACAACACACTCAGGAAATTGCACGCCTTAGATAGCACCAGTGAAATAGTAGAACCACTGATTTTGCAAGAATTGCCTGAAGAGGAGCGATTAGTGCTGCTGGGACCAGATTCAGAATTTGTACCAGCAGCTAAACCGGAATGTCACGGAAAATTTTCCCATTACATTCTCGCACTGCCTAAATTACGTTTCGGAGAAGAACGAGTACCAATAAGAACGTTGTTTTACCGGAGAGTCATAGCCGTATCGCAGCGGATATGCCATGCCCACCAGTTGCTTAGACGTCGAGTGGCTGGGACGGCCCGAATTGACCGACGGCGGGACGCTGCCGTTTTGTGAGGGCTGTTAGGGTTCGCATCTCCGTTCCTACACACTATGCCGGGGATACACGTTAGCAGTTGCATGTTGAAAACTCTGGAGGGACTCTTGGAGATCGTTTTCCGGGTCACTAACTCAATGAGCATTACACAGGCGATCACGGAGGTATACCGATCTCAGATTCCTATTCTACAGACATTCATCACGTGCGAGGAAAGACACAACATAAATTTCATGCCTAGAGAAGAATGTGCATTTACCACTTATCATGGCGAGTGGGATTACACCGGGAATCTGTCCGCCGATTATGGAACCATTAAGAGAGACGGGACAGTATCCATTCGACCAAGTAGCACCCAGGGATTACACACAGCTTACGAACTTATAGCGTATAGGGAAGCAAACTTAGAGTTCCTAGAAACCGTAGTAGACGCGCCGTATTTATTGGACCACCTAGTTACGGAATTCGACGAAACCGGACCCATAGTCCCGGTGCCGTCACTACATCACGTTGTATACGCTATAATGGCGAACGCTCTTTTCAAAGATATAGATAATAAAGCAAAGCGCGAAGAACTATTATACCTATGACTATTATGGTTGCGCAAGCCCGCTCAAAACATCTGGCAAAATGACCCAATGGATGACATGGACCAAGTTCCAAACATGGACAACGACGCCGACATAACATTTATCGACGAAGAGGAACTTGAAAGCGAGTTGAGTGCAGTGCTCAGTGACGCCAGCGGTGATGAACTTGACATGCCAGCAATTGACTCACTCGACCTCGACGACCTCATCTCCGAGCTAAGTTTCTCCGTGGGCACTGAAGTTGCCAGCAATGGACACGACAATGCTAGCGATAGGAGTGACCGGGTTTCACCGATCGGGTCGGTACGGTCCTATCCAAACATATTAGGACAAAGTATAAAAGCTACGGTCGGATTGCTAAACACAGGAACTAAATGAATGGGGCTACTAATAGCTTTGCTAGTCCTCCACAACTTAGGGCAAACTTACGCAATCGCTACGCCCTATTCGGACAAAGTAGCACGCTTAGGAGCCATGCTGAATCAAAAAGTAGGCACGCTGATCGAACCACTAGGCTTGGTAATAACTGCCTCACAGTCTACTTTCTTACCGATAATTTTACGGCTATCTTTGGACGGACTACAACCTAGCAGGCAAGCAACTGGCATGGCGTGGTGTGTATACACTCCTCGGGGTAAACCATGTTTGGGGAATTGCTGTCCCAACCCAAATTGTACTACCATGCCGGATCTACAGCAGAAAGTTCAAGCATTAAGGAGATCAAGGCGTACTGGACACTAGTTACTACATGGCACTAATGCGCGAATATTGCGAGGCGAATTCCCATCTTTGTGAGGAACCTAAGGTTAGAAAGAAGCGTTTTCTCGCTGTATTAGCCGGAGCCGCAGGCGTAGTAACAGGATTTTTAGGTGTCGGTGTAGCGTTCACCAACGCTGTACGCCTTAAGGACTTAAATAAGCAGGTTCTAGCGTTATCTAAAGAAATGAGGAACACATATAATGTCGCTTATGGTAATTCGCGAGCGATCGTGAAATTAACGCACGCTAACGAGGCGTTATACTCATTTTTACACCATGAGATGCAGGAGGTTGTCACTATGATCGACCAGGTCAGGTGCCTAGAGCAGCGCTATGTTACTGAGGTCCACCGCGAGCTAGTCAACCACATGTTTCGCACCAGCCTTCGATCATCGGTTGACGCCGTTATGGAAGCCATGATGAGTGGTCATTTATCGCCTAAGGTAGTAGACGCATCCACGCTCAAGAGTTTATTTCAAAAGAACTCGCAGATAGCGCAGACCATTTTAATACGCGAGCCTGCATTGGCATACCAATTTGGGCAAATCTACCCCGTGCACATCGATCTAGGCTCACTTAAATTTGCCTTTATACTGCGGGTTCCATTAGTCACGTCGGACGACGTCCGACCCTACTTTCGAATATACAACGTCGGCTGGAACGTCCCAGAACGCAGTGCTCACATGAAACTACCATTGCCTGACTATGCTACGCGGGTTGAACGAGCGCGGTACGAAGTACTAAAATTACACGCATGCAACACGCGACCAGGGATTGCATTCTGCGAAATACACGCCTTAGCAACGGACCATACATCGCGCTGTTTGGACTGGATTATCATGGGCGAGGACGCTCCAGAGGAAGCTCGTCAACTTTGCAAGAATAGTGCATTGGTCGAGCCAATGGCAAACCATACCGATGTCTACACCACGGCACAAGGAGTGCTAATTCGAACTGCTGAACGTAAGGCTGTCGTCTCCAAGAAGAAACATCTTAGCCACGTTACCCGAGGAGAGACGATTAACATTACTGACAACGGGGATTTGTGGCTGTCGCACGACAACTATACTCAGCTCGTGGTCGGGCCACTTATGCTGGCTAGCACTCTAGACGTGCAGGAAGTCATTATCCATATTGGACCTAACATCACTGTCCACGACTTTCTGGACATGCCGCTCAAACCAATTGCTTGGAGCTCGTTGGAACACGCCAAAGCAACGAACTTGCAAGTCCAACAAATAGCAGACGAGCAGTTGAAGAAGGTTAATTGACTTCCCATACATCACTACCACTGGCGTAGCTCCTTATTTATGGATGTTCATTGTGCTAGTAGCTGCCGGCATAGGGGAATAATATACTTTAGGAAAAAAGCCGGGTTCTGTCCTAAATGTATTAAAGGACGCCTACAGCGTTGGTGGCAACAAAGACCACGTGGTCGAAAGGAATTAAGGCCACCCGAATTGAATATTAAGACGGACAATGAGTATGGCACCGCAAACACGCCCCGACCAACGGTTTGAGCTCCAGCTGCTTCAGCAGAACACCTCGAATTACATACAATGAGTCCTCGCCGCTCAGCACGAATAAACGCTACCAACGAAGACGAAAGCGTCGTTCTAGTAGAGCCTACTGAATTATTCGCAGTATCTGAGCGATCCCAACGCCGAGGACATCACACCGTAGCATACCATCGGCAGGTCAACGCGATACATCACATGGACGCATCCTTGCTAACAACGCATTTGTGTACCGCACGCCAGTACTTACACTAATAGATACAGGGGCAGATGTGTCCATCGTATCGCAATACTTGGTAAATAAATTAGGTCTCCAGCCGCAGCCTGACGATTCCACTAGGATAGTATCTGCCACCAAGCAGGAATTAGCATTAGACGGCAGCATAAGTGTACCTTTGTCGATCGGGTCCATAAAGGTACAGACCGAATTCTTTGTCACTAAAACAGCACCTTATCACTGCATTATAGGAACCAACTTTATGTTCCAATTGCCGAAATGCATTATAAACTTCAAGGAGCATTGCTTAGAGATAGCAGTAGATGCGGAAGAGGCCAAGATACCTTTTGCGGGTTTAGAGCGTTACGACCCACCACTAATTGCAGTAATGTGTCGAAAGCTCACCACAATAGAACCAAACACTGAAACATTCATTAATGCGATCCCATAAATAGCCGAAACAGGCGTAGGACCGGCACTATTTGTGCCCGCACCAAAAATGGTTGACATTGCAATGGCACATGCATTAGTGTTAAGAAGTCAAAGAACCATACCAATCGCAGTAATTAACTTCGGAAACACGCCGGTCACCATCTATGCCGGACAAACGATAGGACACATTGAGATAATGATGAACCCCAATGTGCAGTTCTTGAAAGACACGAACAAAAATTTGATCCGGTACGAGGAGCACAAACCTGCCAAACAATTAAACAACATTACAGCGAAACCTGAAAGGATCATCCAACACATAGAGGCAGGAAAAAGGTCAATAGACCACGAAAGAGCCCAAACGGTCTTGAGGAAAATAGATTTTGATAAGACCCTATTGTCTCCGTTTGAGCTAAAACAATTGAAAACCGCAATTGCTGAGAACGCAAATGTCTTCAGCACGCACGATTTCGATTTAGAACGCTACACAGAACATAGGCACCGCATAGAGACCGGAGATGCTAAGTCAATTAAGCAAGCACCGTATCGATTAGCACATTCCTTACGCGAACCGCTTAGAGAGGAACTCAACAGTATGCTAGATGCGGGACTAATATCACCATCGAGCTCACCTTGGGGATCACCAATAGTGTATGTAACCAAGAGTGACGGCTCACTCCGACTCTGTGTGGACTTTCGGAAGGTAAACACGGTAGCAGAGCAGGACGCATATCCATTACCTAGAATAGATGATATTTTGGGATGCCTCAGGAATACTAAATTAATGTCCAGCTTAGATCTAAATAAGGGTTTCTGGCAACTAGAATTAGACCCAGAAACTAAGGACAAAACATCTTTCATAACGGTTCATGGGCAATACGAATACAATGTCCTACCGTTTGGTTTAAACTCATCCCCAGGAGCCTTCCAACGTTGTATGTCCTTGATTTTAAAGGAAAAATGTTTAATCTATATCGACGACATATTAGTATTTTCGCCAACGTTCGAAGACCACTTAGCTGACCTAATCAGGGCTTTCGTCCGTTTCCGCAGAGCCAATTTGAAATTAAAACCGTCGAAATGCCATTTTGGCCGAGGCAGTTTAAAGTATTTAGGACACATAATCAGCACAGAAGGTGTAAAACCAGATCCCGAAAAGGCAATAGCAATCGAGGAATTCAAACGTCCAGAGACGTTGAAGCAGCTTCAAAGTTTCCTGGGACTGGTCGGCTATTATCACAAATTTATACCGAGCTACTCAGACATATGCGAACCACTCAATGAGTTAAAACGCAAGGATACCGAATTTAAGTGGACACCTAGGTGCGAGGACGCCTTTAATAAATTGAAACAAGCGCTATTAGATGAACCTGTGCTAATACATCCCGGTTTCACACAGCCGTTCATTTTACAGACGGACGCTTCAGGATACGCAATGGGCGCAGTGCTCTCACAGAAAAGTAAACAAGGCCTCAAACCCATTGCATATGCAAGCAAAGCTTTGCTAGATTACCAACGCCGTTACCCCGCAATCGAAGCCGAAGCTCTCGCGATCAGATGGGCAGCGCTACACTTTAAGCATTACCTCGTAGGACACAAATTCCATGTAGAAACTGACGACAAGCCGCTCAAGGCGCTATTTGACAAACCATCTAGAAATTCACGCTTATCCCAGTGGTGCAGTGAATTACAACTTGAATTCGGGGGATTTGAAATACTATATAGACCAGGTAAAGAGAACGGTAATGCCGATGCTTTGTCGCGGGACCCCAGGTACGACCCGCACACAACTGAGGAACCAGGAGATACCTACGAAATATTAATCATGGGTCGGGGACGACCCACCAGCCCTCGTCTACCCACAACCTGCGCAGCATGGGATCAATCGCACCTGCCGTATCCCGTACGCACAGTGACACCGCTCACAACGGGGGCGCCAACAGCTGTAATAGGAAGCCCGATAGCTCCCCCAGGGCAGCGAAATCCCGAAGCTATCCTATCGCAACTAGTTCCTGACACGCAGATAACTACAGTACCCCCGGCAACGCTAACACAGCAAGCAGCAACGCTGAGCGCGATCCCAATCAGGATGGATCCGGGAGAAACACCAGTAATGCCAGTACGCACTACAACTATCTCGGGTTCTGGAGTCGGACCTCAGGCTCGAGGATCTAAAAGGCCACACCGGCCCGAATCAGAAACCGTAGGACTCAGAGCAACCACACTACCAACTGAACAAGAATTCGATAGGCTCATGAAATTAGTGATGCACTATGAAACTGAAATATTACCAACAGTTAGGATCGAGGAAGCACACGATACTCACGAAAACATATACTTACCGTTCTTTTCAGACCTCCCAGATTTTAATCTAGTACGGCTCTTGACTTACATCCAAAGAAATGACCCAGAACTGGGTCCAATTTGGTGGTATTTATATAACAAAACACGGCCTAAGGCCGAATTGGGCGCACTAAGAATAGAAATGCGAATTCATTACTTCGAGCTAGCCCAAGACACGAAAATATTATATATGCATCAATTACAGCCAGGAGGCATAAACTACAAGTTGTGCGTCCCAATCACATTAGTACAGCAAGTGCTCAAACACGAACACAACACCTTGTATGGGGGATATCCTGGCCGCGATCGACTACTAGCAAAGTTAAAACAGTTTTACTACTGGAAGGGTATGTCAGAACATGCGCAGCAATGGATCAGGCGATGCACTCTATGCCAATCCGCAAAGTGCCCAATGTCGCGGATAATCTCTGGATTGGGTAGGGTTGCGTTGGCAAATCAACCAATGTGTCGTGTATTCGTAGACATACTTGATATTCAAGTTCGGTCGCAAGCGGGTAACCGCTATGTTATTGCATTCATCGATCAATTTACAAAATTCGCAATAGCAGTGGCAATAAGGCATCAGGATGCACATACAGCCGCACACATATTTTATATGAGGTAGTCAACAAGTACGGAGCTCCCAGGGAGCTATATTCCGACAGAGGAAGTGCTTTCACCGCACATATGTTTGAAAACCTGTGTCAAGAAATGCAGATATTTCGGCACATGAGTTTAGCTTACCACCCTCAGGCAAACGGTGAGATCGAAAGGTTCAATAGGACATTATTATATTTACTACGAGTAAGCGTACCACGAGATGATCATCACTCCTGGGACGTATCATTACCATTCTGTATAATGGCTTATAACTCTTCGGTACACACAGCAACAAAATACCCACCATTTTTGCTCATGCATGGATTCTATCCTAGGCTCCCCAGAGAATATGACACGCATAGTGCAGCCACAGTATATACTGGAGCTCACTCATATAGGGTCAACGCGCAGCGCTGGATGGCTTCTATTAGGAAACGCGCATACCAATCAATGAGAGCCGCCCAGGAAGTAAATCGGCTAAGGTAAAATAGGCGAACCCGCGAACTTCGCTATCAAACAGGTGAGTTAGTTTGGGTTTATAGGCACGACACCACACCAGGAACTTCTAGGAAACTTACACCTCGTTGGTGCGGACCATACAAAATACTAGGATCACCCCGCCATGCATGCGTGTAAGAATGATTTCTAATCCGGAAGGCATGGCACATGTCGTACACCTCAATAGAACTAAGCCGTGTTTTAGGGCATTAGACCCAGTACCTAATGTAGGGAACTGGCTAGGTCAAGTACACGCTTCAGTATTAGAAAGGGGCTTGAACGAACCAACCTGATAGAGATTTCGTTACTGAAATCGAACCAGTAGACGAGGTAGCAGTGCGCACAGTAAGAACAGCCGTCAGTGATAGTTCAGATACTGAGAGTATGGAGATGGGTGACCCCAACAACCCTAACTTATGTCGCCGGACATACGCTGAGATCGAGGCAGAGCAAGCGGCAATGGAGCACATTGAGTATCGGACGGACGACTACGAGGCGCAAAATCAAAGGACGGTCAGGAATCGGATTCCTCTGACTGATCCAGATAGAGAAATAGAACCATCTTGGCCACCAATATCGCAGGAGCAGGTTACTAGACGGGAGGCATTTTCATACACACCAGAACCTGGTAGCCGAGATACGCAGGTAGAATATGGACGACACACCGTGCCAGTAACCACGATGGAAAGAATAGTGGCTAGCAGCGAAGAAGTTCCATTCGGCGTACCGACCGTAGGTGTTGGAATACTGGAAGGACAACATTTCTACCCAGCAGACATCACGCTATCTACCACGCCATGCGGAGCTGCAGGGGGAATTGTCGTACCCGGACCATACACCTCGGGAGATTTACGTTATGCAATTATGCTCGCCGCTCAGGACCATCCATTATTTCAATCACGACCAGCTGAAAATATTATGGCATCACGGCTGCGGACACCAATGGAAATGTCAACTCAAACTGTAGGAGACTATACGACAATACGCCCTTGCAGCGCTCCACCAGCAGCTCCCGACAGACCTATGTCTCCCCATCAATATGTTTTTCGCGAGGCGGCCTTTACTCAACCACCACCAGGGTCACCAATGTCCAGCTACCTATCAGAAACATCTGGCGAAGGTACCACGGCGGACGTGAGAGCAGCTTAAGCAGACGACGAGTTAACTAGCCAGACATCACAGGAGCCCTCTTCAACTGAACGAAGCGGTCGAGCCGGACAAGAAACATCCAGTAGTAGTTCTAGAACACCCACTACGCAACCGGGGACCTCCGACTCACTAAGCGAATTCACACTTGCGGAATTAAGTAGCGAACCACCAGCACCCCGAAGAGGAATTGTTCATGCTGTAACCTTGGGTACCTCTCCCCACACCCGAGCATCGCCGGAAGAGCGAAGAAAGGCACTTGTTGGACAGGCTACTCAACGGAAACAAGTAGTATCTACACGAGGAGGTTCGACCATCCAGTGTGGCACTACTGACCAACCAGGACCATCCACGGCAACCATTACTGAACTGGCACGCCCTATTATCGTTGCCACCACCCCCTCTGAGACAATACGCCTTAGCACCACCCATGCGACTGTCCCAGCCAGACACTTACTACATCGCCAGGCCAGGGACCGGGTCTTTAGGCCATACGGTGCAGCATCAGACGAAGAAGTAGGAGACGCCCTACGCCGACATAGACGCGTAACTTTCCAGGAACCTGAAACGACCATCACTGAAGCGGCAGGAACATCAACTAGACAAGCTTCCATTACGTGCACGCAATCGACCAGTGTTACCACCAATACCAACCCCACGACAGGCCTTGAGGGGAGAACGCTCGCCAGGCGAGACGCAGCCACCGACCACATTCCCACAATATCCTTCTAGCCAGGAACTACACCCTGCAGCTTGGCGACAACGAACACCTCGATCACCACCCTATGAAGAGTCTGACTCGGACGACCCTGAACTACGGGTGGACTAATCCTAATCATACTCGCACGTACCTCAACACAAGTAAACACGACAGGCCAACAAAAGGGGGGGTAGAAGAGAGGATCAGGAATACATTCACTGGTAAACAAGACTATCTTTACACTCATACTTATTTCGGTATACACATTATAGATGCGACGAAGCTACAGCATCAACGACATTGGAATGCCAATGCTGCCAAAGGGCGTGCGGCACGTGCCGATGGTTTGCGGAGGCGGCACCTATCCGACGGTGCCCCTATACCGAGTTCAACCCGGGCTACGCGTAGAGATCTTCGCCTCCAAGGATACTCGCCGGTCAATGCTTGCCAACGAGACGAGGACAGTCGACACCTTCGAACACAATGGGCGGCGCCTAAACAGCGCATCCGAACATTTTCACCTCAGCGTTCTGGAATTGCTGGGCTTCAACAACGCCGCGAAGGAGCTAGCCGAAGCGGACATCAGTCCAACCGAGCTACAGCTCCGCAGCGTAGCTCTTCAGCGCCGGCTACCATTCAAAAGACGCTCCATGCTGAAGTCCTACTACCCGCATATCATGCGGCCAATACTACTGGCCAAATTCAGCATGATCGAGTATGCGGAGGAACTGGAGGCCACCGACGACCGGCTTCTATTTAATGCCTCGTTCGACGACTTCTGGGGAACTGGCGCAACCCATATTGACTGTTGTTGCGATCGCACGTTCCACAACGTGCGATCGCACTATTGGAGGAGATTCGGGCCTATTGGAGGAGATTCGGGCGTACCATCGAGACGGCCTCGTGCGCTGGCCCCAGGTCATCATTGTGGGCGACGAGCAGGCGCTACCGTTGCTCAACGTCGCCGCCCAGCACAATTGGATGGTATTCGCTTGGCCCCGCATGGAAATGGCCGAGTTAATACAATGGGCCAACGCCTTCGTCACGCCGCAAACGGCTATCGCAGACTATGGCAGGCAGACCGCAAGGTTTATTCGCCAAGTGCGTTCATCAAACAGATTAAGCGGAAGTTGGAGGTGCTCGAACGGCGCCTCCGAGAAAATGCGGCTGTCTACGTCGCCCCGCCGCCACCGCAGTGGAACGCCACGAATTACACCAGCGAAGCCTGGGCGACGGAATTGTGCATCCGAAAACTGCGCCTCACTGAGCAACACCAGGCCCTGCGGAACGTCATCATACCCGCATGGTCAGTACCATTAACGGCACCCGAAGCCTGGGACACGGTCGGACCGTTCAACCGGGGTGAGGATCGTCAGCGATGGGCTGAGCCAGTGGTGGCGCCGCCTACCATCAAGAGCTGGTCAACTGGGTAGGCCACTATATTCGTTGTACCGGGCTCTTTCGCCTAGGCGAACAGCGGAGGGCCGACGAAGAGAACTAGCTCGTACTAAAGGCGCGCGTGCACGCAGGTACCCCAAATAAGTAGGGAGGTAGGTAGTTAACTAGACATAGGTTAGCACTCAAATATGATAGAACCTGCTGTCCATAACACCTAGGAAACCATATCTATGGATGGGCAAGGAACTAAGAGTGGAATTAGGAGATGGATAGGGCACCGCAGTCGGTCACAGGGAACGCGTAGCGCGAACTGCAGACCCCAAGAGGGAGAACAGACATCTACAAGGATGTTATTATTATTACAGATGGACAACAGCGTTTGGCGACGCAGTGACAGTCAGGTGGACCATAGCGTTCGGCAACGCCATGGCGACGACACCAGACGGTCCGAAGGTGGCCCAGCTCGGCGATTATCAACAACCGGGCTATACGCTCCGCCTGAAGCCACTACGTACCGCCTGCCTAACATTCCAACGTACTATGTCGACCTGACGAAGCCGTACGTTCCCTTCCTGTCACACGGCACCGAGAGGCCGGAGCTCTCCAACATGCACGAAGCTCCGACACCATTCCACCATGATGGTACGACGGCTCCAACCGTCGAACAACACTATCAGGTAAGGGTGCTCCTCGTACTCGAACTGATGGAAGCGACCAAGGAACTAATGGATATGGTTGGGACGCCGCAGCAAATAAAGGCGAGAGCGCGAGCGTTAAAGGACGAACTGGTCGACAACATCGCAAGCGCCCGGCTCAAACCGTTGCTTGAGCACATTATGCGGCCAATACTGCTCCGTAAATTTACCATCCCCAGCTACGCGCGGATCCTGCAGCTCACGGGCAACGGACCGCTCCTGGAGGTAACTACCGATACCTTCTGGGGTGTCGGGCGCACGATCCAGCAGTTGCGGCAGGGTGAACAACCCAGACACTGTCACAACGTCATGGGTCGACTTCTGGAGGAAGTGCGGGAATACCTCACTTCTGGATACGCTTGCTGGCCGCACGTCATTGTCATAGGCGACGCACTCACGCTGCCGTTGCTGGAGATAGCCAACGACAACAAGTGGCTGGTTTGCACATGGCCTGGCACCACGCTGATTCGCATGATCCAACTCGCCAGCGCTGTCCTGACGCCGCTAACCAAATGCGTCATCTTACTTGGAGGCTACCAATACATTTACCGGAAGGCGCAACCGGAGCAGCTCCATGCGACCAACCCTAATGCAGCCTTCAAGAAGATCGGCCCAAGTGAACTTCCGTGGCTTACCGTTTTCCTGCGGGAAATTTTATTTTATTTGCATGTGTGTCTTGTATAATAGTCGCAGAATGAATTGTATTTATTTTTTGTTTGGTTACTTGATTTCTGTGAAGACTGAGTAAACTTGCTCTTTTTCAGCAATACGTAACTGAACGAAGTACGTACATTA
>JASANE010001188.1:0-30449 GCA_030248225.1 Trileptium ribeirensis
AGTGACAGTACAGAATCAACTAATACTGGCGAGAATAGAAATTCGAAACTCGTCAATTCCATTCCAAAAAGATTTGCCTCAAATACTCGGCGTTTGTTAGAATCTTTAGCAGAGCATAAAGAAAAATTATTTTGGAATGCCGACGGAAGCCAAGTGTTTATAAATGGAAAACCGGTGAGTGGTGCTAACTTTATCGATTTGCTGCACTACATATTTAAAACTAGCCTGCCAAACCATCCGCCAACAGGTTTTAGTCAATTTAGAGCTGCAATTGCTGAACTGCCGATACCGACAACTTGGATTCCAAATACAAAAGTTAGACGAGATTTTGAATTAACGCGACAACGACAGCAAGCATCGGAACAATCAAGCGATGATGTTCGACACTACACAATGACACCAGTAGCTGAAAATCGACGAGCCGCAAAACACAGACATCCGACAACACCGTCATACAGCCCATTGAGTCGGATAAGAAGATCAGGTCTCATGAAATGGCGTAGATTTAATTGAAAAATTTTTTATTCTAGCGAGTTTTTATGTTGTATTTGTGTGTATATAATGCGGTGAAACAGAATAAATTTTTATTCTTGTGTGTTTGCGCCATGGAATTAGCTCTTGTTGATCGGCTACTAGCCGGTTACATAAAGAGATTTATTGTCGTTTGCAACAACAATAACTATCATGATTTCAACATTTACACACAACAGTTGAAACCAAAAATCATAACACTATGTCAGCGTTTACTAGAAAGCGAGCTGCAAGCTTTCAAGTTGCACATCCGTGTAAAGCTAAGATTTGTAAAGTTACTCGATCAGCAGACAACATGCGATGCATTCTTTAGCAACAGGCAGTCTACAATTTTACCAGCAACAAACTTACAAAATGAAATCAATGCGATATTTGTATATATTTCGAACAAAATTGAGGAATTCTGTGAAAATGGTTCCGACTGGACTATTGCTGAAATATTAAACACTGAGATTCATGTAGCAGTGTATCAACCTGTAACAGGCTCACAATCGACCTATGTAAAACTGCCCCGTGTGATCGCGGCTAAACATGCAGGAATAAATGTTTACAACGACGACGAAAAATGCTTCAAGTGGGCTATTCTATCTGCTCTTCATCCACCACAACATAATGCTCATCGTGTTCGCAGCTACAAACGATACGAACGTCTATACAATTTCGAATCCTATTCATACCCATTCAAATTTAATTCTATCACTCAGTTTGAAGAAGAACATCAGTTGTCTATTTTTGTTTATGGCTATGAGAAAATGATTTTTCCGATCTATAGACCGAAAAATATGAATAAACAACGAATATTGTTGCTTTGGATTGCGAATGGTGAAACAGGAAGCGGACATTATTGTTGGATTAAAGATTTGAATAAACTATTACATTCTAAACATATAAACTATAACTTTTCATCGCGCAAACATGGAAGCCGGATGTATTTCTGTCCGCTTTGTTTGTTCTCATTTACCACTCAGCAAAGAGTTGACTGTCATTTCAAAATATGCAAAACGGACTATTGCAGAATTGTAATGCCCGAGGCGAATAACAATACGTTTAATAACAATAAACGTTTAATTCAATAACAAAGTTTAATTCGTATGCAAAAATGTTACGTCAACCGTGTGTATTTTACGCCGATTTTGAATGCATTATTGAAAAATGCAACTCTACATCGTCTTCATCATCGCTATATTCATTCACTGATAAAACAGCACGACACGTTCCTTGTGGTTATGGCTTGTTTCAAGTTGTACAATGCTGTGGTCCCGAAACTACTCGCTACCCTCGACGTTTAAAAGTGAAAGACACAAGCACGTTGTCGTTGCATTTCTTGAGGAACTAGTGACCCATGCGACGGAACTTGGAAGAAACGTACTCAAAAATCGACAACCGATGCCAAAGCTATCTGGAGCGCAGTGGAATCGATATTTTGGACAAAAAATTGTGTTATTTGCAATAAACACTTTCAATCATGTGAAAGTTGTGCTTTCCTCGATCGAAGACAGTGGTGCAGTACCCGCAGATCGAACATATGTCGTGATCATTGTCACATTTGTCGCAAATTTCGTGGACCTGCTCATGTTGACTGTAATATTGCTTACAAACTAAGTCGGGATGTATGCGTATTCATACATAACTTGAAAAGATATGATGGTCACCTCATTTTTCAGCATATTGGACAATTTGCTGAACAGAATAACCTAAAAATTGAGTGCATACCAAAAGCAATGGACTCGTACATAATGTTTGCTCTGAAAATGACACCGGTCACCGAAAACGCTGGTGGATGGAATGTAAAATTTCTTGACTCGTTCCAGTTTTTGTCGTCATCGCTAGACAAACTTGTTAACAATTTACCCAGCGCGGGTGAACAATCGTTTGATGGTATTTCGGCACATTTTCTAGACGTCGATCAACATAACTCTTGCTGCGAAAGGGAATTTATCAGTACGAATACATGGACTCGTGGCTTAAGTTTAATGAGCGTCAATTGCCGCCAAAAAACGAATTCTATAGTTCAGTTGCAGACGAACACATAAGTGATGATGATTACGAGCACGCTCAAAATGTATGGAATTCATTTGGCTGCAAAACTTTGGCAAATTACCATGATTTGTACTCGGCAACAGATACGCTGCTGTTATGTGATGTTATTGAAAACTTTAGAAAACTTTGCCTGCAATACTATAAAACTGGATGCGGCTCATTTCGTTACATTTCCATCGTACGGTTGGGCCGCAGTACTGCGGATGTCACCGGTTGATCTTGAATTACTAACTGATCCAGATATGTATACATGTTTTTAATCAGGAATACGTGGTGGTATTTCCGCTGTTACAATGAGATATGCTCGTGCAAATAATACACTACTTCCAAACTATACAAACGACCTACCAAAATCTTTCATTATTTCACTCGATGCTAATAATTTGTATGGTTATGCAATGTCTCAGTCGTTACCTACATCTAATTTTTCGTGGTTGACGCCAAACGAAATTGCTTCGTTGCGTGTTATGGAAATTCCAGATGAGGGTGAAATCGGCTACGTGTTGGACGTTGATCTACATTACCCACCTCAGCTTCACGAATCGCATAACAACTACCCACTTGCGCCGGAACATGTTATTACTCAAGATGAACAGTTATCCGCGTATTCAATCAATCTTAAAAATCAACTTGGTATGAAAGAGTCAAACCAACGAAAACTTGTGCCAAATCTCTGCGACAAGCGTAATTATATTGTACACTACAGAAATTTGAAATTATACCTGTCGCTTGGCATGGTTTTGTTAAGCATAAATAAAGGTATAAAATTCAAACAATATCCTTGGATGAAACCGTACATTGTATTTAACACAGAGCGGCGAAAACAAGCGAAAACGGACTTTGAAAAAGATTTGTTCAAGTTGTTGAACAATTCTGTGTTTGGAAAAAGTATGGAAAATGTAAGGGCTTATGTAAATGTCGAACTTGTGACAAACGCAGACAGATTTCGAGTAATATCGCCTAATCCACGTTACAACAGATGCCAAAATTTTGATGAAAATATGGTTGCCGTGATGATGAATAAGAAGACGTTGTATTTACGTAAACCTATATGTCGGCTTTACTGTCTTGGAAATATCAAAACACTTGATGCACGATTTTCATTACAATTTTATAACAACAGTGTTTCCTGGTGTAAAACTTTTTTGTTTACTGATACCGATTCGTTAACATATTATATCGAAACGGATAATGTTTACGAAATGCTACAACATCATGCCGCATTGTTTGATTTCAGCGATTACCCACAAAACCACATTCTACACAGCGTTGAAAACAAGAAGGTAATGGGAAAAATGAAAGATAAGACAAATGGTTGTCCGATTGAAGAATTTGTGGGACTTCGGTCGAAAATGTACAGCATACAATGCCCAAGCCACTCGACAAAAAGAGCTAAAGGAGTCAGTAAAAACATTGTAAAGAAACAACTAACGCACGAAGATTATATTACAGCCTTAGAACATGGAAATATTATGCGACACCAGTGCAATCAAATACGAAACTTCGGTCATGAAATGTTTACTGTTCGATCAAACGAAATTAGTTTATCGGCATACGACGATAAACGATTTATATTAAACAATGGAATTGAAACGCTGGCGTTCGGACATTATTTGTTAGAACATAATGATGATTTAGAAGATTGATGTATTGAATGTTCAGGTATTTTGTATTAAGACGTTGCATGTTTAAACTGAAGGGGTTTATAATTTGTTATCAACAAAATGCAATGCAGAATTTACAAATATGTTAAATTATTGTATTGTTAATGTTATAATAAATTTGGATTTGAATTTTATGCATAATTACACAAGTATATGTTGCATTAGAAAAATACACTTCTATTCATTACACAGTTACTATTTAACTCTACATTACTGCTTCAGCATATATTCATGCCACGAGTAGTGCGTTTGCAAGTATTGTATTACAAAAGTTACCATAACTACCACACGTTTGTCAAATAAGGTGATGTAACTATGCCTGCACTACCATATATGGTAAATGTTACGCGCATGACTTGGTTATCGTATTAGCTGGTTTTAGGTCAAATATAGAAATCATAACACGTCGTGTAACATTTGTCATATTTGGTAAATATAACACGTTCGCCAAATAAGGCAACGTAAGTATGCCTGCATTACCATATATGGTAAACGTTACACGCTGTGCTTTGTTTTGCCATATTAGGTTGTTTTAGATCCAAATATGGCAATCGTAACACGTTGTGTAACGTTTACCATATAAGGCTGTTCCAGAACCACCATTTATATTCTACTCACCGGCCTAACATCTGGGAAACTAATCGTCATAAACCATATATCGTTGTCACGGACAAACACATATATTTGTTATTCCTCAGTAAAAACGAAGATGTGATGATATCAGAAAAGATATCACTGATTTTCTAAAATTTAACAAACATTTGCGACACTACGTCCGCTACAGGAAGGTAGGCTTTTGAATAAAGTCAACCAAATGGGTAAGCACTAAAATGTAGGTTTTACTGTTTTTTATATTACTATAAGTTATCTTTAAATTAAGCTTAGGTCTTTATAGAAACTTCAAGCTAATATTGGAAACTTTTTAATTGTAATATGTCAAAATCTTGGACTGCTACCGAACACATTAAACCCTACGTAGTTCATTGTCTTCCTTCGTTGAATATAATGGGTCATTTACGTTAAGATGCGTGCACTAGGGCCGCATTTTATCACATCCCACAGCGGCAATAATATCCAGCTAGGCTAACCTGGACCAGCTCCCTTGACATTTTCTGAGCCCGTCTGGCCCTGTAGATAATTTAGCTAATACCAGAGTTGGGCTCTAAAATTGTCGCAAGGTCTGTATATGATTGCTATATAATGATAAGTCTATATATGATTGCTAACATTGTATAACAAGACGGTTAATTTGGCTTTGAAAAATAAACCATGAAAGATTTAATGTCTAGTGTCCTGGTGTACGAACAGTTTGACACAATTCAGAATGTTTTATTGCGCTATAAAGTACGCAAATATGCATCCAGACATAGCTAATAGTTAGGTTACCTAATTATTTGTCATAGCTACCTTTGGTTGGAAAAGTATTTTTCTGCATGTTTAATGCTGTTTTAACGATGAACGGCGAGTATCCAGGTATTCATTTCGGAAATGCATGATCAAAACTCAAAATAATAAATTCAATACCAGTGCAAAATATATATGCTGTCTATTAGAACACGATACATGGTCCAGCCAGGCTAGCACAAACGTGCGGCATAGCGGGGCTGTACACTTTAGTTTACAAGGGCCAGCATCGGCTATGCCAAACGTCAATAGTCGGATTTGACTGTGTGACAGAATCCAGCCCTAGGTGCACACGTCTTAAGGTAAGTGATTCATAATGTCGTGCCGCCCAGCTTGACTTGTTCATTAATTTGCTAAACTCAATTGTGCAAGTATATAAGTAAACCAAGCTGTCTACTGTGGACAGGTAATAATGACTTGGGACTTTTCTATCGTGGGCTAATGTAGTACCCTGAAGGGTGGCAGAGGCGTGGATGCAAACATGAAGACAGAACGTTTCGAAGCTTTTGTTTGCATAACCACTGTATCTTCACACATATGTTCATAAATCATCCTTTTACCTTCGTGATTCGCCGCTTCTCAATACTTCTTAAAAACAACTTACGCTCCTGAAATTTTGTCTTTCAGTGGCGATCTTTGTTTCACTGCAATAGCATACGGCTTTCGACTGAACTCATTACCAACCCGATGAAAGCTGCAATTTGTCAACTCGGCGTATCGAATCTCGGTTGCGTCGCCTATAAATAGACATTTACAAATAACACTTATAAATGCTTATAGGTTCATCTATGTTTGCATGTGCATTCGTAATCACTTTTATGCATATGTCTACACACATATATAGGCATATATCATTGGTGCTTAAGATCCACTGGCTTAGGTCTCAGCGGGAACGGTGCTTGGCGGTGCAGGGTAGGCCAAAGGGAAACCGAAAATTTTCCACCCACATCTATCCATCCACCCTATCCAAGTTTTCCTCATAATTTTCCCCATTTTTCCTAATTGTTCGTCATAAATTTTATAATTTTGCTTATCATTGCCAAAATGTGCTGTGCGCATATGCATCGTATGCCGAGCCCCAGGGAAGTTCATGTGAGCTAGAGAAACCGACGTTCAGTGAGCTAGAAGCCTACCCTCCCTATGCAAACCTATACTCTGGAGGATAATTGTATGTGCGGCTGTCTCACTCTATATATAATTGTAAAGCCGCTTAATAATGTAGCTGCCGTTTTGTGGCAAATACATTTAGTTCACCTCATAACCTTTTGTGTACTATTTTTCTTTCTTTCGCTACGCAGAACTCCGCGAATGAGTATAAATTTTCAAGTCTCGTCCGGTACACATGCGTCGCTCCTGTCCCGTTGACTTGTAAAGTTCTTCATTTAAATTAATCAGAAAAGACAATCGGTGAATTTCGTAAACCAAACGTGTGTTTATTAGTCGCTTAAAGGATGCTTATTAGTCAAATAGAAGTCCAAGTTTTTAGTAACCTGTGCCAACGGAATTAATGTGTATTTCGTGAAATGTTGAGAAGACTTCTGCCACAGCAGCAAATTAGGAGTTGCTGCTCGTTTCTTTAAGTTGTATTTATAAAGCTAGCTAATAACAGCGCAGGTGAACACCCCACGACAGACTTGGTTATCGGAATGCTTCACAATGTACGTTGTTTCAAAATACATGCTGTTAGGCGGATAGGAGAATTGCCCCTGAGGCATCAGACCCTCCTTAGCGCGATGTGCTATCTTGCCACAGATAGAGCTCCGACAGCCAACCCAGTCGGCACCGCGGGCGCCAAATGTGTCATGACCTGCTGCCTCCGCGGCTCTGAACCCATCTCCGACAACCGGCTGTTTCCTTGATAGAGGCCGAAGGTCACCCTTCCCCCTCCCTATCAGTCCCACGCCAGAAAGCACCCGGCTTCCCCAGCACTTCGGACTTTGAGTATGAATGATGAAATGTGTGGCTTGATGCGAGAAGGGACGAGATTTTTGTTCGTGAGCAGTAATAAACTAAATATCTGGCATTTCGTTTCCGCTTAATTAAAAGAGAATCAATGGTTGTGATAGGAAAATGTTAGCCCATAATAGTCAAAAGCAGCATCGTAACCCCACCATAACTCCTATTGAACTGTACCAATAAACGCAAATCCGTCTGTAGTCGACTGCGATTTATAGACTCGATCGAGCGCTTCTTGTGTGCTGTTCGGTAAGATGGCTTCCTGCATGTAGCGCCACATATTGGTATATTTATCTGACACCGGGTAGTCCCAAACAGCCAACTGTGCACGTTCAGATGCAGTCATCGACTCGTTTAAGCTCATCGCTTTCCAAATTCTGAAATAAAATCTCATCACATCCATGCCCACTGTAAATTTGTCTGCGTTATAATCTCATCTCAGTTTGAGTTGTGTCGTTTCAGAAAGAATTTCGATTAACTAATACTGCTGAGTTACGACGTAACTCTTTTTTGAGTTACAATTCTATCTTAGACTGACTTTAGTTTAACTCATAGTTGAATTACAGACATCAGTCCCCAGAACCCCGAGTTTAAAAATTGACTCAGTGTCTGTCAGTTTTGTGCAACTCAGAGTTTCTGGATTAGATTTTGTGCTTAATGTGCCTACCGCACTATACTTAATTCAAAACTTCAGAGTTACCTGCCAAATTCAGCTTGAACTGGTGGAACTCATGGAAATTTAACAGAGTACTGAGTTAAAATGCAACTCACGTAAGTTAGCTATCCATATACCCTGATATACACAAAATATATTCAACCATAAATGCATTTCAATAGCTACTGTTTCGTGCACATTAACGACTTTTCTGTCCGTTTAACTTAAGTTAACTCCGCCGCATGTTGAATCAAATTATGAAGTGTGGCTGTCTGAGGAGTCTCTTTGATACCGATTGTACGTGTAGTGTAGTAATGCTATCGCAGTAACTCTGACAGAAAGGCAGACGGGTAGATGCCATAATTTCTTTCAGCAACCGGAGCAATTCAATACTCATAAATAACATTATATTTTCTCTAAAGTATAGAAAACAACTGCATTTGAACCCAGATTTTTCTGTGCAACTATTGTATCTGACATGTTAGTACCAAATTTAATTCCTTTACCTTTACTTTGTTTGATTTGTTCCGGTTGTTGAAGCAGAATATGGTGTTTGGCTGCGTGCGGTATCTTAGTCACAACATCACTTGACTACGCACACAATCAAACGAGTTTGGGAACAAAAACTTTTCCCCAGAAGCGGTAAAGTATCAGGATTCGGATGATACTTTGTAGGTCCGAATATCTATATCTTGGCTATAACGCCGCGTTTGTAAAACTCTTACAATGATGTCGCGTTTTATGCATACCTAATAAATGTCAAAAATGTTGGAATACCTAAATTCGATCATTGCTTGAGAACTCGGTCAGACTGGAACGTTTGTTGGATAATTGGTGTCAATCATTTACCTAGGTAATTGATACTTGTGTAGCTATAATTTCGTAATACCAAGAGTCAACTGTTTGTAATAACAAAAGGTGATGATATATTGATGAGATGAATATGACACTATGTAAAGCGCGTTGGGCATGGCTCGACCCATTTCAACCTTACCCCCAGCCAGGTTTTTGGGGGGCCATGGCATCGCGGACAAAAGTATGATATAACCCTCGTGGGACGTTTTAAAAATGAAATTCTGCACCGACCCCCTCCCCAAACTTTTGAAGGAGCATAATGACCCTCAGAACTAGGGTAGAACGGAACAGCTTTTTATTTATGATGTCATGGCTCCGTCAACATCTGCACGCTATCATTGGGATGCGTGAGGTGTAAGGTTGATATGGAATTCGTCGTAGACAATTCGTTCACGCTATCATTGGGATGCGTGAGGTGTAAGGTTGATATGGAATTCGTCGTAGACAATTCGTTCACGCTATCATTGGGATGCGTGAGGTGTAAGGTTGATATGGAATTCGTCGTAGACAATTCGTTCACGCTATCATTGGGATGCGTGAGGTGTAAGGTTGATATGGAATTCGTCGTAGACAATTCGTTCGTTCTTCGTTGAACAGCACAGCCTTACCAAATATTTGTCATGATGTCTTTACAAGGTCAAGTGCGATTGTTTAGGAGTGTTAATTTTGTCATGAAAAACTCATTTTAGCTTTGCCCATTACCTGTTGGCGGACAGTACGATTACTTTGTGAATATAATTGATATTAGATATGCAGTTATCTAGAGACTAACATCAAGTGTAACGGCAAGAGTGCATAAGACAAGGGTATGATACTTTTCAGCACTCTAATATCAATCTGTGTTAATTACAGCGACATCTTTGGCCCTGCTACCTATATATTCTTTGGAAAAGCGGAAATATAGTGACACACGGTATGAAGGACCCCACCAGTTTTAAGGTTTGAGTCGATTGACATGATAACATTTATCCAACCGACTCACCACAGACTTTCAGTCCCGACACACAGCAGTCGAAACTGGGGTCGATGTTGTTTTCACAAAATCTCATCCGAAAATGAGTTGGTAAGGCTAAATGCGATCACCACATTCAATGCGGACTACATTTAACAATACAATGCTGTGAAGCGTCACAGCTTTTTCTTATGCACTTTTGGTATTGCTGATAAGGAGCTTAATGTTAATATATACTCGTAGAATCGATCTTCAATATCAGCCATGCGTTTGAAATAGGTTTCACTTGCACTGCCACGGACCGGTGCGTATTGAATCTTGTACTGTTTGGCGAGATCATCCAGCGAAGTAATCGGTACTTCAAGACGCGACACCGTCAAGAATGCAGCCAAGTTTGCCGTGTACGAGGCGATAATAATAAATCCGAACAGCCACCAGGTTGCTGCGACAAGGCGTCCAGAAATATTTTTCGGCGCTTCACCGCCGCCTAAAGAAAAAGGTTAATGACTGCTGCAGTAGTTAGGCCTCGAAGAACTCTACCCTATTAAATTCCTACAGCGTATTCTTAAAGCAAAATCCAACAAAATCTTTTAAGCGGACGGTAAACTCATTTGGTTGAAGGGTTTTAGTAATGATTTTGCTGATAGTTCTCACTTTGCAAACTACTCTCTGTATTATACGTCGTCTGCAAACAGCGAGCAGCTTTAACTTGTATCGTTATGCCTAATATTATGTCACATAAACCAACCATGCAAAACATATAATTTTGCAAACCAATATTTTGTTTCGGAAGTTGTTGACTTTTCGTTGCACAGCCATCATGTAAAGATGATAGCCTTATGCAGCGGTTACGTTATAACGGACCCCCCATGTGAAAGTTTTGTCCCCCAATAGCCAGCACCATACCAAAAACTGACATACAGTACATACCTACACTATAATATAACAAAAGTGATAGTAGTCAAAAGTGAAAAGTGATAGCATCAACCTAACTATAGTGTCTTAATCTAAGTACAGTTTTTACTTACGGTGTCAAGGACACCATGCACAAATACATTGTATAATGTGTGTAAATAACAGTATGGTGTAGCTAATGCCATATAACTTTGTTAAAAAATTTATGATGTAGTTTACACCATACCATTACAAACGCTACGCTACCTATGTATACTATCTTAAAATACCACTATAAACACTATGGTGTCCGAGACACCATATAATAGATGGAGCCAGAAACACCCTGGGTGGACAAAACTTTCACAATAGCTATTCTTTATAACGTAAACGCCGCATTAATCTTGAACGCGACATTCTAATTTATTGGCTAAGGTCATTGGCCATTGGTCGCAACCTTTTTGCGGCTCGCACCAGCAATTGTTATAGGCCATTTATCCTTTATTTTTATATATTTTACATGCAATTTTTTACCACCAAGCTGTTTAACCCCAGCTGAACCACTCACCACTCACTCTCACCCCCTTTCATGGGACTGTTTTACGTCCCCATTACGCCGGTGGCCCATTAAGATCTATGGTTTAAATTGTGAATAGATTTTAAATTTTGGGTGACAATTTTTAACAGGAAAATTATTTTCTACGATACAAACATGAAAAAATTCTGTTGTGAAGTTCTGAAAGCGCAGACGAGCTTTAACATATTTTGCCGTATAAACGCGTTTTTATACTTGATATGCAGTAAGCCAAAATACGGTAACGATCAGTGAAATAGGATTATGCGAGATTAAAAAACTGACGCGGACCAGTAAACCTGGAAAGAGTTTCAACTAACATAACATAGTATATTCACTGACAAATTAAAGATCTTGTTGTTATTAATGATACATATTGTCAACTTTGTATCATATCGCTTCATATATTACATTTCTTACTACAGAAACATGTTTGGGTTACTCTTAAATAAACCCCATGTCCCTTTTTCCTTGTTCGATTAAAGACATACCTTGTGGCGTAAGTGATGTCATACAAAACCAAAGACATTCTTTAAATGTAAATTCACGTTTCTCTGGATCGTCTTTGTATTTTTCTTTATTATTCGTGTAGCTGTACGGCGAGAACCGATCGAATATCCAAAGTAGGAAACTGGTGAAAAAATAAGCGCCAACAATACATCCCCAAACTTCAGGCTCGAGTACAGTCATAAACTTGAACAAATCATACGACGGCACAGCTTTTTTCATCAAAATTGTCGTTCCGACTAAATCGTAATATGGAACCGTGAAATCGACAACGTTTTCACGTTCGGCCATTACCGACAACGGAGCCAAAGCGATATCGGCTTCCTGTGTAAATGTTGTTACAAAATATTGAAAACATTATTGTTTTGGAAACAGCTTTAAATCAAATATCAGTACAGAGTGTAAATCAAGCATTACAATTTATTTGCACTGACTTTATAGCTAGCTCTGTTCAACTAAAGGAGCGATAGTTTCAGCGTTATACTAATCGAACTTCAATCCCCCAAAGACTGCAGCGACACAAAAACTTGCAGAACTATGATTGCGCATCATAATCGGGGAAAGTTAGAGAACATATAACTTGTGTTATCGCATGCTGAAAAAATGATTAAAAGAGACATAGCACCTAGGCTTGCTATAGCAGCTGAAACACAAATGATACAAAGTTCTATTTTGAAATATAACACTGTGCTTCTTGTCTGATAGACCCTGAACATTACGGTGGAATATGATATTTTTGAGAGGTTATTTGTATCTTTTGTTTAGTAAGGTTTGTTACGAAAACGCCTTGTGCTAGCTATATGGCCTACATACCTGTTTGATGTATATACTCAGTAAATCCAATAGATTACCCGATATCTGTAGTATTCTCAAGTTATATGGATATTCCTATTTATTGTACCCAGTAGGTCCGAAATATTGCTAAATATTTGTAGTATTCTCGAGTTACATAGATATTAAACATCAATTAATATCGTCTTAGTAAATGCCAGAAATTCCTACCAAACTTTTAAGATATAAGATAACAGAGAGTAAAAAATATACTAATCAAAGCTTTTCCACGGGACGTTACGCGACTGTTAACGCACAACGTTATCAAATATAACTTATTGTCAAGGATTTACCGATAAATGTGCCTTATATGTTGTGAACTGTCCCGTGAGCGCTTTAATTGGTCGGGTAAATAGTAGTATTTTTCCATTGAATACAGTGGTTGAACCTTGTCTTTCTTCTTTACCCTCATATAGGAACAGTTTTGCTTATAATAAATATTTATTTTCTCATAAAAATTCGAAATATTTTTATACCTGTTGCATTAATTCTTTAATAAGACCATTCCATTCACCCCGCTCATTCATCGTTCCAGCCATTCCATCCTTGACGACATGAATTGTGTAGTCGATATTAAGAATACCGGCGATTAAACCCATCAAAGAGATACAATAACCACGATAGTCCCATTGTTCAAGCGTTTCATTCCAGTATCTTTCAATGAACGGTGGTTGCTGAAACAATCATAATTGAATTAATAACAAAACTGAAATCAAACTATGAGGTTAGTTAAATTTAGTAAATAGCAATTTGATTTTAGCAGTGTGAAACATTTACTTTTGTAAATTTTGTAAATTACCGATTATTTATTGTGTTCCTGCTCTATTTGTTTCAGAACGTTTGTATACAATAGCAATTTTATTTTAGCAGTGTGAAACATTTACTTTTGTATATTTTGTAAATTACCGATTATTTATTGTGTTCCTGCTCTATTTGTTTCAGAACGTTTGTATACAATAGCAATTTTATTTTAGCAGTGTGAAACATTTACTTTTGTATATTTTGTAAATTACCGATTATTTATTGTGTTCCTGCTCTATTTGTTTCAGAACGTTTGTATACAATAGCAATTTTATTTTAGCAGTGTGAAACATTTACTTTTGTATATTTTGTAAATTACCGATTATTTATTGTGTTAAACGCGTTAACATAAGAGTACACGACAAGTGATGTTTTTTTATCCGCTAGGTACTTTTGTTAATGATTTTCTCGCAAGCAATCACCAATGGCGCACTGACGCGTGGTACAAAGTTTATTAAGGGAAACATAATCCAAGTTTGTCTTGTATAAATTTGCTGCTTAAAAAACTAATATATTAAATAATAATTCCAGCTGCGATAAACATTTTACACAGGCGGATCATAGCACAAAAATATAACTATAATGCTTAAAACAGAACGTCCTGCAAATTTATACCTCATGACTCTATATTACATTGCTTACACCACCTATTAGACAAAGTCGAAAGGATAAAAATATGATAACTGCCCAAAAGTTCAAAATAGAAAGGCAAAATGAATTCATATTCATACCACCATAATGACAACTCGATAGTGTGTAATTGTTCGGACGTTTGGATCCAGTGATCCCTCGTAGAATTTAGCAATTCCGTTAGGAGCTGTCCAGTTTCCAACCTAAAAATAAACAATGTAAACAACATCGGTTTCAAGTGGATCATTCTTTCTGGGACGTAGTATGAACCCCTCATAAAGCTCTGAACACCCCTGAATCTACCCACCGCACTCACGACTCGCAACCCCCGCCCTCCCACAAACAGAAAATTTATTACCCTGGCGACCTCAACCGGCGCCTGGCTGAACCCATATGGCTTCCTCCGGGAAGCTCCCGGTACTACCTCCTAGGACTTCGGACCTCGTGCATGTATGATAAAAATAACTTATGTCATAAACGATAATAGTCTTATCCAGTGTTTTTACCGGCATACTTTGTCTAAAAGGATACTTTCTTTAAATTGATGCATACGACGATTTCCATCAACGCAAACATGTACTAATAAGTGCTACATTTTGTGAATGCCTTGGCGCTGATAAATAAACTTCAAAGGAGATAAATTACCGCGACAAATGCTGTTTCGCCTTAAATGTGGTCGGGTGATTCCGAGAAGTTTTCCACGTAAACTAATCTAAGGATACAACTGTGCAGAAATACTACACAGCCATTTCTCGCTTGCCTGAATCGGTATCACTACACTAGAATGACGGTAACTAGGTAACGTTGCTATGATTTTAATAACGTATATATAAAGCCAAAAATGTCTATATTTACGTTTTGTGTTGCTTTTATCTCTTCTGACCGTAGATGTTTGTTGGTGCATTACAGAATAGCTTTCAATTATTTTAGTTATATTTAACAAGAATTCATCCTGGTTCCTGGATCTGTTCCCTAAAATGCCATTCAAGAAATATTTTGTTCAAAACTTTGCTATGTAATCGTAAACTCGCGTTTAATTTGTTCGAGGCATTTCAATTTTACATTTAATAGTGGGTCAGTGATTTCGTTATTAATTCTTCGAACTAAGAAATTAGAAACATAACCTATGTACTTAAGCTAAAGTACAGTATTACATTGCGACATAGATCTTCTGCGTTTGGAACAAGATCATTTAGCTCAGAGTCCATCATGCTACTACATATGTCCCAAATCGTGCGGCAACATTTTGAAGATATCTCAATTGAACCATAGGAAAACCAACACCTGTGTGCCAAGAATATTAGTGCCTGTCGGCTCATAAGCGTGGCTTAGATAGTGGCGCAAGCTACGTTTAGCCTTAGACTTCTGAGAATCAGCACGTATGCCCTTATAGAAGGAATATGCCCAGCATATTTTAATAGCATTGATGCAAAACTACTGCTAAATATTGAGCTTCATCTCAGTTGTCTATTTAAGGCCAAAATACTCAACGCAAGAGAATATGCCAATAATGTAAACTATTTTGCAGCGTTTCAATTTATACAATACGAACAAATTCAAAAATCACACAATGCAAGCAAATATTTCTCGAATTTTTGGAGAAATGTATATTTCTTAAAATAATGATCGCTTTAAAACAATCCAGTATTTCCATAAATTTTGTTTTTGACGTATTAACTACAAACGAATTTGGAAACACACATGGGATCCAATTTCACGTTAGCTATTAGGACTCCACTACACGAAGATTTGATAACTTTTTATTCGCTATATTCACATAAACTGCAAGTTGAAAATAGGTATCAGGTTCAGCAAGTATAATTTATACATAAAGTTGGTTTCAAAATGCCGGATCAAAAACTACTGGAGTTTGGGAAAATACGGGCTTCAAAGAAACGAAATGCAGTAATTTTACTTTAAAAAATATTCCTCCCAAACTCGGCAAAATATTTGACCAACTCGAATAAACAATACGAGGAAGAATGAGTGCGAACAACTGGAACATGTACTCACAAATTTGGCTTTAACACAATCCAAGCCGTTTTGATTTTTGGGACCCAAAATGAAATAAACTCTGTTTGTAGAAGAATAAATTTCGTCCAAATTCGCAAACTTTGAAATTGTGCATTTACAGTTCAAATCGCCATTTTCAATTCAATTCGGCATAATTAATTATATTTGGAATTAAGTAACTCGTTTCAAGACGAAGTAAGCTTTCGCCAATGATCACACTGAAAAATTCTTCGCCAAAGTTACACTTTTTTGCATTGTGTAAACGGAGGCGCTATGACACAAAATTATGTTCGGATGAATTAGGTCAATAACAAATTCGACCTATTGATTGATTGATTGATTGATTGATTGATTGATTGATTGATTGACTGATTGATTGATTGATTGATTGATTGATTGATTGATCGATTGAGTGATTGATTGATTGATTGATTGATTGATTGGTGGGCTGGTGAGGATCATTACTTACCATCATTCCGTGGCTTTCATCGTTTTCGTCGTCCAACTTTACTATTTTCATTTCAACGTTTTGAAAAAATTTGTTTTTATCGTACACCTCGTACCGTCCGTATCTGCCTTCCCAACCGATCTGTCAATCAATATTAACCTAAGTTAGCGAGCAATTCAATTTTTGATGTTGAAAAGTTCTGAAATTAAGACACAAAGTATGCTAATGAAGTTCTTGAAACACTGTAAGCGCCGAAAATACTGATAGGCTGTTTGCCTGGATGTGCTCCAGATGATTACGCCCTGTGGCTTGCAATAAATATTATATTCTTTAACTCTATGTTCAGCTGTCAAAGTTATAAAAGTTACAGCCTGCTACACAGAGTTGTGTGACTTCACTAAATGTCTACCCGCAGTCTTTGCAACAGTAGCATTCTACTTCGAAATCGAATCGTACCAAACTTAGACAAAATCTATAAAAGCCCAAACTAGTCTATTGTGAATAATTGTATTTGGTCGGAACATAACTGTCTTCAGCTGTTAAAAATATTCAGAAGCGAGTTATAAAATTTTGAACAAATATTAATATTTGACAAATACGATTATAGTACAATACTAACGCATCGGTCGAATGTCTCTTCAACCCAGAAAAATTATGAGCGGTACGGTAGCGGCATTGGTTTAGCTTATGCATGACATAGATGATTCACGAAAAACGTATCGCTAAAAGCGGATAGACCAAAGTATGGATTAGACCTAGATAGGACCCATCTTGTTATAACCCGTAAGTAGCTCTCACAATTTCATGCCTATTGGACGTTTGTATAATTACCGAATGGCAATTACACTAGTGAAAGCATAGGTCAATGTTTGCATCAGAACTAGACAAAGTTAATCTAGCCGGATTCCGTAAGTGACTCTACTAATAGTCCCATGCGGCCCCTCATGTGCTTGTAATGTGAATGTGACTTAGGCTATTATTGGTAAACTTTTGCGATAAATATTGCAACAAGCGTCGTCAGCGTACATCGGTTATATATTCGGTAAGTGATTTTGCCGTTTCATTCATTGCGTCGAGCATTGGATCATTAGCCGGCCCAACACCAGTCTCGTTCGTACAAATATACGTCGGCGACATTCCGAGCGTTTGATTGATATGCATCAAAAGATCGCGTGCCAGAATCGTTATGTCCAAATATAGTGCGACTTCCATCTGTAACATTATTAAATCTGACTAGTATCAATGCATTCGTGTAGTGACATTTCAAATAGAAGTAAACTACCGCCATGTCACAAGGGTTACCGTTGTACCACGGCGGCACTTTACAGGCATGCGTTTAGAGATTTGTATGACCTTTTTTGAAACTTATTCATTCCAACCAGAATTATTACAACACTCGTTTGAACTCGTCACAATCGTGCGTACAAATATCTGGAAGCACCAAAGGTCATGCTACTTCTATTAGTTTTCGTTTAGTAACAAGAAAATTTTTCGGTCGTCTCTGAAATTAAATATGTGAGATTATTTTGCACTTATTTTAGATTAACATGGGCAACTAATTTAGAAGTAAAATCGGTGGGACTTAAACTACCGTGAATGTCCTGGTGTCCGGACCACACCCTGTTTCTGCTCATGGGTGCCTGTCTAAATGTCTGACATCTACAATTTTCAGACATATCGGTTTATAGAGTTTTGGTATGCGTGACTTTTTCACAAGTGAAATGTGTCATAGTAGATTAAACTTGTTGTGTCATTGTAAAAAAAACTGACGGGTATGGTACCTATTCATTGCTAAAGTAGACGATGAAATAACATGTTTCCACAAATTTTTCAGTATAAAATGCTGTATTAGGGCATTTAAAACAGTGCTGAAACCGGTTTCATTCCCGGCAGGTCGAGCACGTTTGTTATGATTTGTGGTCTATATGCTGTTTTATCAAGAAAACAAGGTGTTTTAATTCTAAGTAATGCGGTGCCAACTGATTTATTTTTCGACGATGACAAGCTGATTTTTATAGTACACGATAAAAATATTCGATAGAAACTTCAATTTTTCACATTCACCAGCAAAGTGGCTCTCGTTATGCAAAACAAACTCTTTAAGGACTCTTCCGGTTTTGCTACTTTTAGAATCCTTGTCATAATCGCTGTCTAATCTTTGCCATAAATGATTGCAAATAAATTCTCCTTTTTAAGTTTTAAGCTATGTGTAGTCAATACAAGTATATGCGCTTTAAGTTTGCTCGTCAACAGCATTTTACCTGATTCGTTTCAAAAACTAAATCTGTAATATCGCGGTCTTTTCGGAGCCATTCTTTAAATTCGTCTACGTTTAAGATTCCGAGGTCGTTGGGTGATACCCAATGAAGACTCAGAACTTCGCAGTCATCGCATTGAAACGGTGTTGTATCCTAGAATTAACAAGTAATAAATCATACTTTCCCAAGCAGGGGTTCAGAGGGGCTACCTCTGAGTTATCGAACTCCTACCCCCTCATCCCTAGTCCCTGCCTGCCCCCCGTGCACACAATTTTACCCTAATGTTTGCGAATTTTTTGACAATTTTCCCATATTTTTGCAATTTATCCGCCCCTTAGGCGTGCCCGAAGGGGTAACCGGGCGGCGCGGTCAACATTTTATCACCACCCCCTGACGACTTCCGATCCCTGGGCCTCTAGCGCCCGCCAGACAACCTTCACGGACCCCTGCTACCTCTGGAGACCAGAGAGCGTCAGCATGCATGCAAAAAATATATTGATAACATGATTTAGAACAGCCAGTATACTATCTTATTGAGCTTTGTCGTACGCCACTATGCCGACATTAGAAATTTAGTCATATCAAGGGAATGATCGATTTTTGTAGAGCTGTAATTGCTGATGCTGAGATTAAAAAAATTCGATACTGTGGATTGCTGTGGCAAATATTGGATCTTGCACCTTTTGCTATATATCATTATGCCGATATTCTTGTTCTAGCCACATCCAATTATAACATACCGCTTCTCGGATAGCCAATCTTTTTCCCCAATTATCTGTTTGGGTTTGTATCGTTTAATTAAGATCAGATTGCTAGTGCAAATACTTATTGATTTACTGTGTGATATTAATCAAAACCCAGGAACAGAGTGTTTGATGGTATCACCGATGGCTCGCTTGACGCATTCTAGAACTGTGCTCGTAGATCTGATATATAAATCTACACTTAGTTTCGTTTTTAGTAAATGTGACTGAGGTTCTGTATCTATGCCAGTATACGTTTACTGATCGACCTTCCATTCGTGAACGAGAGGTAAAGAATCAACGTTCAAAATTGAAAACTGTTCACAAATCGATTCCGGACTGTATGTACCATTTGTACGGGTATGAATGTACGGTTAAATGTTTAATTTATTATATCATAAAATACTTGAAGAGATTGTGTAGCGCCATTTTTTACCTGTTGTCTATAGGTCAGTATCCCTGTCTTGAGTCAAATTTCATTGAATTTTAGTTTTTCCGGTGACACGCGTATCATTTATCCCAGAGGTCATATTAAATTTTTGTTCATTTTAACGCAGCCACATTTGATACCTCTACTGCCTTTTAATAAAATCCAAAAATCAATTAATATACTTCGCTGAAACAGAATTCTCAATGTGAAGCGATTGACTCACATAACAATACTTTTATCTCTAACGATTGATATACCTGACAAGGCACCAAAAGCAATTCTTTTCGAATATTAAGATTTTTTTGACATTTCTGACATGTTGAAGTTGTCTTATGGTTTTAAACCGAAACCGACATAGAGTCTAGAGCTAACCTGTAATTTGTTATTCTGTAACGAAAATCAGCAATAAATTTAAGTGCAACTATTACTGCTGCAACTAATACAATGGTTTCATTAGTTATGTAGTGCCTGCTATGATTGCATACAATAAAACTAAACTAAGAATAGGCTGGTAGCAGTTACTAACTTTTCCTTAATCACACCTGACTAGGTCCATATCACTTTGATATAACTGTGTTCATTCCACGCTTAGGTACTCATTCTGTAGCACGTTTTATTTGCCTACCGCCAGTTGGGATTCAGACGCTTACTGGCGCTTTGTATATCAATACTTGTTGCAATAGACTGGAACTCTGACGAGGCTGGATATCAGGCTATAAATGTACGTCGTGAAAATTTGATCACATCGATTGCTGATTTCGTCTAGCTGTCTAGCCAAATGGCTGCTTAATTTAAAATATTGCATTCGAAAATTAAAGATAATTCAATTGCATTGAATTATAATAAATTCTTCTGGTCAAAAGTAATTGAGCTGACGATATATTTGTCATGCTGGTCAAGCAGTGTTGGCCGACATTCGCAAGCTTTTGCTTGCAAATTATTTATGTTAAGCAAATTACAGCAGGGACCATAGGTTAGTCAAGAAGCCTACATTAGTGCAGGTCTAACTGGGCAGTCGTACTGCGGTTGGAAGCGGAGCTGCTCATGTTTATGGCACATGACAAAGGCAAAAACTTTGTTTAATGGTGTCAAGCAAATTATAGCAGGGACCATAGATTAGTCAAGAAGCCTACATTAGTGTAGGTCAAACTGCGCGGTGGTACGGCGGTTGGAAGTGGAACTGCTCATATTAATGGCACACGACACAGGCAAAAACATTGTTTAATGGCCTAACAGCACGGTTCACGGTGTTCACGGACGCAGGTGTCGGCTTTCATAACTTTGATGTACTGCACATCAGCCTGACATTCCCCCGCGAAAACACAACAAATGAAATACTTTTTTGTGGTTTTACCGTTGTGAACAGCAGCCATCGGAATGTGTTCGCTTCAAATTCCTGTCTTGCCTGAAATATTTACAATATAAACATGTCATGGAGCAAGTTATATATTTATATATTTGTTGTATGAAGTGTTATGCAATGATTTGCTCAGTCGATATCGATAATCAGCAAATAAGTGTTCCATCCTAAATCGCGTGCAGCACAAATTACTCTAAGTAATTCGTAAACGGATTGTAGTTCACTAGTGTATTAATGCCCAACGGCGGTCAGATTTTAAATCATTAAGAAAATTTCTCGAATTAATATGGAGCAAAAAGAGACAGGCGTACAACTACTCTAAGGAGGTGAGGGTCCAAGGTCCAATACGTGTTCCATCCTAAATCGCGTGCAGCACAAATGGCTCTAAGGAATTCGTAAACGGATTGTATTTGACTAGTGTATTAATGCCCAACGGTCAGATTTTAAATCATTATGAAAATTTCTCGAATTAATATGGAGCAAAAAGAGACAGGCATAAAACTCCAATGAGGTGAGGGTCCAAGATCGAAATGTGTAACGCATAGGTGTTTATAGGGCGCAGGTAGTTACTCCTCATGAGAATCGGGTCGCCACTTACATTCAAGCCACATTTAGCCACTACCAGCCTCCCTCCTCTGCGCCCCCCCGGCGAAGGGGAGGGGGGTTATGTGCATGCGTATCACAGACCCACACCCTAACCAAATTTATGGAGGCACCTGCACCCTCACGACTTCTAGTTTTACTCTAATATGAAAAGATTATTACTTGGTAATTATGTAAATAAAATGAAAGTTTCGACGACGATAATTTATTTTAACGCTACGCGGGCGCCTCTCGCAAGAAAATGTAGTTGCAAGCTTATTTCTTAGCACAAGTAAACTTGCTTACATATCTCTTCGCAGCAATATAGTAAGAATATAGTTAATACCAAGGGCCGCAAGATACCACCTTATCAAATAAAACAAATAGCCAAAATGAGCTGGGCAACCGCAAACCTGCAGATGTTTACAGAAAGCGAAGACAAATCAAAGTCAAAATGTTATGGCAATGAGATATGTTGGATGCTAGCAAGTGCAAAAAATAGTTCACAATAAATGATCTAACTTTAAAACCAAATGGAGAGGTAAAGATTTCTCTGAAATTTTCTGGATGCTACATATCCAAAAATAGATCTTAAAATTTTTTGTGGTTGTTGATGTTTGTGTTTGCTACTTGATGTTTCTAGTAGCTCCCTGGAAAATATTTGTGCCAGAATTTGCAAATTCATGGGCGTTGCGAAATTCGGTGCACCCAATATTATTCTGGTTGTTGGTCGTCTTACACAGTAATTACCCAGTATTTCGAAAATTTGTGGATGTGAGTTAATAAATTGCAAACGCCCAGTAAATTTATATTTCTGGGTACAGCAATATTGTTATTGTTGGCAAGATTTGCAAGAGTCGTCAAGTATCCAAGAAACAAAATGGTTCCATGGCTCAAATTGTATTTAGTTATAATTTAGATGACTAATGAATGCTACTGACATATTCGCCTGATTGTTCGTCCAAGCTATGCTACCCAAACCCGTATTAAGTTGAAAAAGTGTACAATACATTAATGCAGTCCAGTGTGAAAACGAATATTTGTGAATTCCAGTAACGAACTTAGAAAGTTTTCGTCTTTAATATATCGATATATTATTTTAGGTCGGTCGAAAAAATAGAATTTGGGATTAATTACCTCGGATATAAAGCAGAACACCATAGAAAATCAAATCTTTAATACGGCTTGAGATAAGTAAACCTAGATATTATTTTTATAAAATATAACTATATCTTTCTTTCGGACAAGCCATATAGGCTATAGATATATATTTAATAATTTGAAAATTCGGAATTTATGTTTTATTTAACTCTAATATATTAAGCAAAACGCTTAATACCTTTAATGCAAATTGTTCCACGTGTTTGGTTTGAGCCATAAAAATCAAATTTTTGATACGACGTTTCTTCAAATCGACAATCTGATCACGGATAAGCGTTTCGTTCGTAACCAATTTTTCCTTTTTAATCTTTGCGTCAGTTTTTGCAAGCATTGTATTTGTAAAATCGTTCATTTCTAAAATATGTATTAATAAATTACATATCTGTTAAAATGAGTATGCGGAAAAATTTTAATTCAAAACGCTGCATCCTGTATAAACCATGGTGTTCTAAATGTAAAAGTACCAATTTTGCAATATATGATCGGTATACCTATATGGTTTTGTACTGCAGAAAATAATTTGAAATGCGGAAAAATTTTAATTCAACGCTGCATCCTGTATAAACCATGGTGTCCTAAATGTAAAAGTACCAATTTTGCAATATATGATCGGTATACCTATATCGTTTTGTACTGCAGATAACAATTTGAAATGCGGAAAAAATTTTAATTCAACGCTGCATCCTGTATAAACCATGGTGTCCTAAATGTAAAAGTACCAATTTTGCAATATATGATCGGTATACCTATATCGTTTTGTACTGCAGAAAACAATTTGAAATGCGGAAAAATTTTAATTCAACGCTGCATCCTGTACAACCATGATGTCCTAAATGTAAAAGTACCAATTTTGCAATATATGATCGGTATACCTATATCGTTTTGTACTGCAGAAAACAATTTGAAATGCGGAAAAATTTTAATTCAACGCTGCATCCTGTATAAACCATGGTGTCCTAAATGTAAAAGTACCAATTTTGCAATATATGATCGGTATACCTATATCGTTTTGTACTGCAGAAAACAATTTGAAATGCGGAAAAATTTTAATTCAACGCTGCATCCTGTATAAACCATGGTGTCCTAAATGTAAAACTACCAATTTTGCAATATATGATCGGCATACCTATATCGTTTTGTACTGCAGAAAACAATTTGAAATGCGGAAAAATTTTAATTCAACGCTGCATCCTGTATAAACCATGGTGTCCTAAATGTAAAAGTACCAATTTTGCAATATATGATCGGTATACCTATATCGTTTTGTACTGCACAAAACAATTTGAAATGCGGAAAAATTTTAATTCAACGCTGCATCCTGTATAAACCATGGTGTCCTAAATGTAAAAGTACCAATTTTGCAATATATGATCGGCATACCTATATCGTTTTGTACTGCAGAAAACAATTTGAAATGCGGAAAAATTTTAATTCAACGCTGCATCCTGTATAAACCATGGTGTCCTAAATGTAAAAGTACCAATTTTGCAATATATGATCGGTATACCTATATCGTTTTGTACTGCACAAAACAATTTGAAATGCTGAAAAATTTTAATTCAACGCTGCATCCTGTATAAACCATGGTGTCCTAAATGTAAAAGTACAAATTTTGCAATATATGATCGGTATACCTATATCGTTTTGTACTACAGAAAACAATTTGAAATGCGGAAAAATTTTAATTCAACGCTGCATCCTGTATAAACCATGGTGTCCTAAATGTAAAAATACCAATTTTGCAATATATGATCGGCATACCTATATCGTTTTGTACTGCAGAAAACAATTTGAAATGCGGAAAAATTTTTATTCAACGCTGCATCCTGTATAAACCATGGTGTCCTAAATATAAAAGTACCAATTTTGCAATATATGATCGGTATACCTATATCGTTTTGTACTGCACAAAACAATTTGAAATGCTGAAAAATTTTAATTCAACGCTGCATCCTGTATAAACCATGGTGTCCTAAATGTAAAAGTACAAATTTTGCAATATATGATCGGTATACCTATATCGTTTTGTACTACAGAAAACAATTTGAAATGCGGAAAAATTTTAATTCAACGCTGCATCCTGTATAAACCATGGTGTCCTAAATGTAAAAGTACCAATTTTGCAATATATGATCGGCATACCTATATCGTTTTGTACTGCAGAAAACAATTTGAAATGCGGAAAAATTTTAATTCAACGCTGCATCCTGTATAAACCATGGTGTCCTAAATGTAAAAGTACCAATTTTGCAATATATGATCGGTATACCTATATCGTTTTGTACTGCACAAAACAATTTGAAATGCTGAAAAATTTTAATTCAACGCTGCATCCTGTATAAACCATGGTGTCCTAAATGTAAAAGTACAAATTTTGCAATATATGATCGGTATACTTATATCGTTTTGTACTACAGAAAACAATTTGAAACATATTGTTATCATCAAACAAAATGTGCTGGGTAAAACGTATTTACATGAGTCGTTTTCATTTCAATAGGGTTATCTTTAATTATCACAAGCAGTTGCGCCTTAGTAACACAAAACAGGCCACTAAATAGGCTAAAAGGTATTCAGGCGAAATGCGGTATGTATCCTGACTTATTAATTAACACAAATGAACCAATTTTTTAAACAAAGAAAATGCTAGAACAACGCTGTTGTTGGTGTTGCACTATATATAAATGATTGCAGGCAGTATTACCAAAATTTCAATTTAAATTCATATATTCCTGACAGATTCCGTAATTTCCAATTATTCAAATACAGTCATGTGTGTCTGTATTCTGACTTCACAGAAACAGTTTCCAAGCTATTCTGACTAAAACAAATGTAAAATAACTCCATCACTTAGTGACATATACAAACAATAAATTGGAAAGCTAACATAATATTAGAAGACACCAGAAAATGATCGACAATGGTGGAATTCAAAAGCACCACCATAGCCTGTACTCACCTTTGACAAGTTTGCTACTCAGCCAATGATTCGATCAAATTTGTTAGTTTTAACTGATTGATAAATCTAGAACCGCGTTATTGCAAACGATTAGTATACATGACTGAAACTAGAAACAACAATTTTGCCAACTATAGACAATATTGGCTGTTCTGTGCGATTCCTACTAAAAAAATTAGCCTATCGCATAAGTAATCCTTTCGTGCCAACTAGGTCCAAATGAACCTAGCGGCCACTCTGAGTCGCTGTGCTTACTCAGTTTGCACGTGAGTTGTCATTCCCTCGCGTTGTGAGGTTCCTTAAGAAACCAAACAACATCTCCTAGATAGGTCAGTGATTTGCTTACACATCTTTCACCCGTACATCCCGGGTTCAATCAATAGCGGCGGCTTGAGTTTGTCAAGCATTGCACGATACACAAATTAATTCGGACATGAAAGTGTTAACCATACTATAAGAAATGATCTGCGTAAAATCTTACCAAACTGTTCGTCATACAATACTGTTGCTTCAGTAATATTTAATCCTTCCAACAGTTCGCCAAACATTGACAATGATACTGTTTTTGGTGGCACAATTGTAATATAGTTGCTCGCATTTTTGTTTTCGGACGGAACGCTAGGATCAAACGGTTCAATTGTTTCGTTCATTGGCATTGACATACTGTTCATTGACATTCCGCCTTCAAAATTAATACTGTTATTGTAAAGTATTTAACGAAACGAATTAATGAAACTAAATTTTGATTAATAATATATAAAAATACAGAAGCGCATGTATGCTCAACTACTGGGAAAATTAATGCATGAGTCCACATTAGCTGCGTACGCTGAAATAATGAACTGTATCGTTCGTGTTTACATTTCTGCAATCGGTATCGGCATTTTAGTGGTCGCTCTGCGATGTATCAACGGGATTTGCGTGCGCTCGCATTTTTCCATTTCATACGGTTGTTCTCGTTCACCAAATGACATGCTCAATCGGACGGCTATGTTCGTGATTTATTTGTGTATTGTACTATATGCAAAAAACCTATTACTAATCGCGTTTTCCTGTGTACGCCGTCAGAAAATGCGATACTAAATCGCAAAGTAGCGATCTTTAATGCTACATTACAAATCTTCGTTCCCGTACATAAGAGAAAAATCTTAGTTCACGTAAACTTAACACTTTTTCGAACTGACTTGACAAAAGTACAACCCAAGTGTACGCCCCTAAAGCGGACTAAGACATAAAATTGATAAAAATGGCAAACAAAAATCTAATAACTATGTGATAAAATCACCATTTAGGAACAAATGATTACGGAAAACCTATTTTGATTGTTTATGTCACATATTTACCTTGAACACAGACAAAAGTAGAAAAACATAACTAATAACCTATTTTGCCCAAATATTATTATTAGTTATTTTTCTTTTCTACAAATCTCTTGGATTAATATAAAATAAATTTATAGCGCTGAAGCCAACTACGGCTCGGGATAATTATGACTGTCGGATATTCGACTGGTTTCTGGTCAAAATACACAATGTGATCACCAAGAGTTGGTTCCTCTGTTTCCAAAATTAGTTACTTTGACACTGATCGATACCCGTGGAACACCGATACACTTGAAGATTCAGTGTTGTAATAATTATTTCTAATTTTTACAGGAACGAAATTGTGACGCAAATGACTAATTTAAATCCTAGAATACGATGCGCGACTGCGTTTTTTAGAAATCAGCCTAAGCAAAATTTCGATTTTGAATTCATATAATAATCCTGCTGTTTCAAATGTCCTTAGAGACTTTAAAAATTCATTTGTTGTCTAAAATGACGTCTCAATCTGGTAACGGTACTTAAATAAGAATAGAAGGCAAGACCGTTCCAGTCTTCAAAGTTACTATTATTACTGTGAAAGCGCACCACACATTGTAACTTTAAATATTTAAAGCCTCCAACTATTATGGCTGTTATTGTGGCCTAAAGTATCATAAGTACTGCCCACGTCCCTTCAAGAGTCGATATCGTTAGAAAAATGAAAAACTTAGAGCGGCAGATTCGGGACCCCTAAGGTTATGTTGGCCATAATCACGAACGTCATTTTATAATCACGCACAAAAATATTTTATTGACTTGGCAGGAATCAATATTTACTTTTATACTTGCGCGTTTTCCGTAGTTGAAATCGATTATGACAATCATACATTATGTTTGTCTATGCATTATCCATCTAGTAATAGCTTCTGCTGCGAAGTACTTGCTAAAATGTAATGTAATGCTTTAGTAAGCTCAAAACTGTGCCGACCTCAATATATCGATGATAGTGTTGCTAGTATAAAGATAAAAGTGTCTCGGTCACCCAATTTTTCTATGACCGCATATTGGTATTTAGTAGAACACACGGATTTTTCCTATTCAGTTTATAAGAATATTTGACTTCAAAGAAAGCAATTCCATGACACGCTATGCATACATAGCCCGTGTATTGCTTGTGTATTTGGATTCTTTATTATAATCTTCAAATTTTTGTATAAACTGCTAATCAAGGTATTCTTGCAGCCGAAAAATGATATACATATATACTATAAGCAGTAATTTGATTCGTCCATATTATGACAATAAGAAATTGACTCGGTAAACAAAATAGGCATTTGTGCAGAGAAAGCCTCTTCAGCAATCAACAACCAATGAAGTGTATATTTAGAAGAAAGAAAAGCTTATAGCGGGGTGTTTGAAGGCGGCAGCCTTCCGACTTAGCCTTAGGCTTAGTGTAAGCCATATTTGAAAAGTGAAGCATAGACTAAGGCTTTGGCTTAGTGTACCGATAGCGGTATGCTTTGCTCTTCACTATTGAGTTACTGTAGAGGCTTTCTCTACACGAGTGCCCCAAAATACAAATATACTTACCCCCATAGACCAGTGACGTTGGATATGTCCACGGCCGAAAGTCAATTTGTATAGTTGGGATCGAACTAAGTTCGGACACTTTCCGTGCTGCATACTGAATTTTTCGTGAAGAAGCCAAGCTGACCAGAAACGTCGCGCCAGTATCAAGTGCCGCACAAACTGTAAACGAACGATTATGAACTGGACGTATGACAAGTAATTAGGCTTATACAGTGACAAAATAAAATTATTAGGCTTGCATAAGAATTTTATTATTTACACATTCACAATATATGAATGCGGTTATTGCTAAGATATGTTGTATCCAGAACTGCATTAACTGCTTTCAGATGTTATATGGCTACTGGTCCAGACTGCGCTCGTAATCTCGTTTTGAGAGGGTTTAAGTGAGACTTTACTTCACTTGCATTCCTACGTCAATATATATTTATTCTTAAACTGCGCTCCTAAGCTTACATTTTATCATCAAAATTTGAAGCTCAAAGTCTGAACACAGTTTCTAATTTGTCATTAGAAATCTGAATGTCTGAATGCTAGTCAGAGTTGCTTACTATTCATAACAAGAAATGAAGAAGTTGAAAGAACAGTGAGAAAGTTTAAAACACTTCTTGAACAGTTACATTGAAAATAGCAGTAGTATATGACTTATGGGGTTAACTACTACTGCTAACGCATTCAGGTATTGAAGTTGTGTGATTTGCAGCCTTAATTACGCTCTTTTAATAATTTTTGATCATATTCTGTGGACAACGCCGCACTTACTTATTTTTGCTTACAACTTAGTAGCTAGTTGACGGTTCACGTGGGGGAACCTGACTGTATGCCAGACATTGTCTAAAATTATAATATTGAAATAGGGTATTATCCACTCGGAATAACTTTTTGAGGGTATGAGAACGACCGTATGGTACATATGTTTTATTTAGCGTGCATACATACCAAGCCAAAGACCGCTTAGTAGCTACTAAGTACTAATTTATGTATTTAAAGAGTCCGTATCTTGAAAAATTGGGCTCGTTTAAATGTGTCTTATATGCCCTGAGAGCGACAGCTTGATGGTGTTCGTGGCACCATTGAAACTAGCGAACGGAAGTAGCGATCATACCATTACATGAAGCAAATTTGCTGCTGAAACTTCGAATACATCATCGTGACAAATTCTTGTCAGGTTTAGCGCATGACGTGATTGCAGTATTTACACGTTATCTATCATACGCCCTTAATAAAGATGGTTTAACACAATTCGATTTGGATTCACAGCAACCACATGTCTTATTTCATTCATTCAACAAACCCACTTGTTTATG
>JASANE010001189.1:0-15863 GCA_030248225.1 Trileptium ribeirensis
AATAGATGTTGAACATATATTCGAACAATTTCCAAACGAACAACAGTTATTTCTGTCAGAAACTGTAAGTTAACAGTATATATGAGTTTGTACTTCAATATACAGAAATTATGTGTTTAACTACAAACGTTGCGTTTAAAATTACCGTCGAAAACACATATGGTTCACAGCATTTCCCGGATGTTTTATCGAAGATTAGTGTTAAGTTTCTCATACATATGTCTTACAACTAAACAGTTACAAACAGTGATCATTTTGAGTCATTATGTAGTAAAGTGAAAAACAGGCAACGAAATTATGCTATACATACACATTCTTCCGATTAGAAAAAACATAGCACTAAAATTTTATCCTTAATATCATAAATTATCGAGAATATAATTTGCAATTTAGAAATACTTACCGCAATTATTGTAATTTTTTACTTCACATGCGCTATTTTCGACAGCAGAAGTATTGTGGAAGTACACTTTAATGTCCATGTATCATCAATAAATTACAAAACATAGCTTGTTTTTAGTTTGTATTTAAGTTTGCACTACCAGTTCTACGCTCCACTACAGCATAGCGATGAAAATTTATCTTACAGAACTAAGTAAACAACTCACATTTCGCTATTTGTATCCGATAAAGGTGCTTCTGCAACAACAGTCCAATCACCAAGTGCTCCGCCCCGCCGTTTCTTTACAGAATGCTCCTCTTTTTGCTCTTCTTCCGATTTTGGCTCTGCTGCAAGCTCGGATTTCACGGTGAAGTCATCGCTTCCGCTTGCCGTCCCTGTACTCAAACCGTCCTAAAATCGATAAGCTGGTTGTAAGTGACATAGAATCCTTAGCTAAGCAATTTTGAAAACCACTCCAACCGATATAACTTTATTAGAATGACCGAGATTGAGTGGTACGTGAAGTAAAAATGTTATGTAACACAGTGCAGTACTAACACACAACATAACCCACGTAGCATTTAGACTTAAACATGACGATTTATGAAAACATCTCAAGTCGATATTATTCCTATTTTGCTATAATCATCAAAACAAAATAAACAACTGCTTCGTTGTACAAAACATCAAAGAAACTGACCATCACAAAAAAATTTATATAGATTTTTAGGGTAGTAAATTCTGGAAAAACATTCAAAAAGATAAACAGATGGAAAAGAATCTTTCAAAATAACGAAATGTTTGGTTAGAAATAGTTTTCTATTAGTGCACGCATACTACGATACATTTTATGGAAAATGCGACACGTCATGCAAATTTAAACAAAATCGTGAAAATAAATTTACTTTCCAGCAAGATTTTTCGTAGAATAATACATCTGCTCATAAAAATATGTTATTGATTTATTTCATCTGAAATGTCTCACTGGTTTCTTAATAATTATTGCTCAATAACAGATTATTATATGCCTTTAACGGTTGGTGATACTATATGTAGTTCATAATTTAAAATCATCACTACATACATACGCAAGTTCTGCTCGTTCGATGTTGGGTCGAAGGTTGTGCCAAAAATTTAAAATTTTGTCTCAAGACAATTTTCTTTCTGAAGCTAGTTTAATCAAGAGTGTGAAATTATTATAAACGGCAACATTGGACAAAAAGTATTACATTACATGCTTATTACATCATATAATGTAATTAAGGTGCAACTGTATAATGAAACACTTGAATATCGACTACCAGCAATACAAGTATCTCTACCATAGCGATCAGCGGACTGACGAGCTTAGAGGGGCCAATATTAATGGTCCTGTATCCTCAAAATAAATGTAGAGTGTATGAAGTTACTCAGTACTCTTACAATAAAGATACCATAAAAAGGTTAGCCTAAAATATGCTCTATAAGGAAAAGTAGGTGCCAACCGGGCTACGCTTAAACTTTTACAACGGCACACCATAACCAATCGTAAGAATGGCAGTAATGGTAGGTTGGAAGCTGACCCTAGTCGACCATGATCAAACAGTCAGCAATATTTATCGTTTGGGGGAACAATCCCTTCATATAAAAAATCTAACAAAAGATACTCTAAACCAATAACTAAAACAAGGAAATAATCTCATTTAAACAAATAAATAATCCCGTCATTTAATTGATGTAACAATAAAGTTGCAGAACAATAACAATGCAAAAGGAATAATCCCTGCAATTAAGGGAAAGATCCTGTCATTTAATAATGAAATTATAGAAGTACAACAGATTTAGGGGAATCAACCATTCATTTACTCCATGCAACAAGAATAGCGTTTTAGAACAATAACAGCGCAAAATGAATGATCTCTTCATTCATAGGAATAATCCCGTCATTAAACTGTTGTAGATCATCAACAATCAGCAATTCATCGTTTGAGGCAATAGTTCCGTCTGTATCGAGAGCCGTTCGAAGTTTTTATACGAAGCGTGCAAAAATTGTTCATGAATAAAAGCAATTATTTTGTTACATTTCTGTTCAATGTTCAGCCCTTCGAAAGTGCACAGTCATTTCTAAGAGTATATAACAATATCATGTGGCAATAATAATAATTGTAAAACACACCTGGACAAACGACAAGTTGTTGAAGTATCGAACAGCTCCAAATAATTTTGAGTTTTATTTGTACGACATTTAACGCCAGCTTTAGTCGTATGAAGCAGATAATTTCATTTTATGTTGTCATTTCTTTTCAGCTGAAAACCTGCTAATATAACTCTGCCAAAAAGAAACCATTCTTACCGTCGCTGATGTCCCACTTCGCTCGGGGCCTTCTATTGTCTGCGTCTGCTGCTCAAGCGTCAAATACGTGCCTTCCGGCGGTGGCTCCCATTTGGTTTCTATAAAAACGACTATGTATAGTTATGTATTTTAAAATAGTAATCGGATAAATAGAACCCGACGCTGGGGTAGGAGCGGCCACGACCTCAAATGCCATATCCAGACCCCAGGATTTTTAAATCCGAAGGCCGCGAGAGTTTGCCTTCGTCAGCTTACTGTACAATTCAACTTTGCAATTGGTGTCAAATTTCATTTTTACGCCGCGAACACACGATTAGTCCGATTTCAGACAGTACTTATGAATAAATGGACCACGATTTCTGAAAACGTTCAGCTTCGAGCATTAGTGACCCCGATTTGAGCAGTGCCTCCCCCGGGTGTTGGAGTAAGAGTTGGCAGTGTGTCAGAGGAATATAGAAACCCGTGGCGTAAAATAACAAACTAGTGTACTTGAGTTTACACGTATATTTACATCAAGGGGCGAAAAGTCTCTATGTACTTCTTAAAAACCGAGCAAGAGCTATTTGTGTTTCTTTCACACGTTTGTTGCGCAGAATAAACTAAAAGGCATCCACCAATGGGCGAGAAACCACGATCAAGAGCCTTCGTCCATGGGTTATATGGTTACCAGCCTTCCGCGCTCGCTCAGGGAATGCATGGATGTTCGGCGTATGCTAACGGCACTCGAAAAGGGGTTGATCGGATCAATCGTCTCTTCCTCATGTACACTGGTTAAGTCATGGTGAAATCCACTGTTGAGGTTAACTACAGGATGCTATCGGTCTCTCTGTCTATGCCAGGAGCAGGGTTGATGGAGTGGCGACCTACCATAAAACCAGCTAAGAAACCAGAGTACGCTCTGGAAAAATGATATTTTCTGCTAACGCAGTCTTGAGAATCGATGCGCCACAGTGTCAGGTAGTGATGTCAAATGTAGTAAATCCCTAACACCAGAGACCATCTGCAGGGCCACCGCCTAAGCTCTAAGTAACGTCTGTCTGTAGGAACTTGGAATGTTTGGACACTGCTGAAACCCAGCAGAAAGGAACATTTCTCGGACTCTGCGGATATTGTGCCACTCAATGAAGTACTATTATGTGGATTTAGTGACTTGCTGCTGAATTTAGACGGATCGCAGCGGCACAAGCTTTATTACTCGAGTAACGAACAAAACGTTCTCGAAGATGTCGGAGTGACAGTCCGCGCCGTTATCTGATATGCAGTACAGTTACAGTTACGGCCAGAAATAAGTGCAAAATAATCGATCGAAATCGATCGAAATTTCGATCGATTTCGATTAAACGAAATTTCGATCGATTTCGATTTCGATTAAGCGAAATTTCGATCGATTTCGATTTCGTTCGATTTCGATCGTTTTCGATTTTTGCGCAATTAGATAAATTTCAAAATTTTAAAATTTCGATTTTTTTCGATTAAACGAATTTTCGATCGATTTCGATTTCGATCGTTTTCGATTGCACTTATTTCTGGCCAGGACTGTATTTCTACCTTTATCTGATAAGATTCTCTACATCGACTTGTAATCTGTAACACATGGTTCCAGCATAAGACTCGGCAACGCGTGAAATGAGCATCCCACGATATGAGCACAAAGAAGATGCTTGACTATGTTGCTATCAACCGGTGTTTTTGGAAGTTCATACGTATACACTCAACAGCTGATGTCAGATCTGGTCACACCCTTGTCATACCAGCTGTGAAGCTTAAGGTGAAGAAAAGCCTCCGGCTCTTAACGTATGTAAAATCGATCAAGAGGTCTTGAAAAACAAGGATACTCAGCGAGACTTAGTTCAAACTGCAGAAGCGTCTTCAACCGTTACAGCCAGACACCGCCGACGATGCGTCCTATATCAGCTTCTTCAGTACGGTAGTGTCGACAGCTGAAGAAATTTGTCCGCCAAAACGTATTCTCACAGAGCAATTCATTTCGGCTACAACCCTCAGTATGACCGAGGAACGCAAAAGCTCTGCCGCTATATCTTCTTCTGCCGTGAAGTGAATCGGTGTCTACTTGAAGATCACGATGATTACTGGAATGGCATTGCGGAAGAACTGAAACATGCAGCTGCAAGAAACAAGAGCAAACGTCTGTTCCACACCCAAGCCGTGTCACAAATAACAGGCAGCATAATGATACGAGAAACTAGAGTAATAGTCCAGCGGCTGAAGACCTAGAAATCGCCTCGTCCCGGCGCCGTTACTGCAGAATTACTCAAGCCAAGCGGGAATGCGATAGTGGATGCATCACATAAATTGCTAGTAATGGCTTGGAGTAGTTAGAGCCTACCTGACCAAATGAAAAACGCGATCATGATGGTTCAGGTTTATAAGAAGAAGGACAAAAGCCAGTGGTAAAATTACCACTCAATCAGTCTGCTTACTGTGTTGTCAAAGGTCTTATTTACATCATCTGTTCCGAGATCTAAGACCGCGCAAGCATCATGCTGGTTCCATTAGAAACGGGGTTGGCCGAATCGAATTTTGACAATGAGACAAGTTTTCGAACACCGGACGCGCTCAGGACAACAACCCATTGTAGCCATCATTATCAATTATGTGGCAGTTTTCGATTGTGTAAACCGAATTTCGTTGTGGAAAGCGTTATTAAGTGATAGCATTCTACCCAACACAGTGAAGATTCGGCAAAGCTACTACCAAGACACTCAATGCCGGTCCGTGTCTGCAGATAAACATTCGAAGTGCGTGATTTGGACCGGTTTTTATCAGGGTTGCGTTTTGCCGCCCACAATATTCAATGTAGCAATCGATTGAATTGTGTGCTCTATCGATACGGCCCAATTCCAGGTCACTGACAGCGTATTTGTAGAATATCTGGACTACGCCGATGACATTGATCTTCTCGCAGACTCAGTGCCAAATGCGCAACTGGTCACTAATCGAATCGGTGGAGTTGCGCGAAAGTTTGGTCTACATATCTGCGCGCCGAAAACCAAGGTGGTACAACATAGTTGTTTGTCCTACCGTAACTCCGGAAGGCAAACCTCCGGAAATAATGAACGCTTTGGTATATTTGAAATCGAAGATATCTGGTTCAGTAATCACCGCATCGGATGATGTAGTGGCTAGGAATAGGAAAAGCATGTGATGCCTTCGAGCACCTTATACCGCCGCGAAATCTCCATCAATATACAAAGATGATAGCATATAATGCGATAAGCCTGCCTACTCAACTGTATTCGTTCGAATCCTGGACGCTACTGAGCTCGAATCAAGCCAAATTACAAGTCTCTAAAATGCGGTATCCTGGAATTATTGTAAACATAGTGCTCCTCGATCGCATAACGAATATTGCCATTCGCCGACGCAGCCGTAACCAAGTGCTACTTGAATACAACGAGCTACCCTACGGTGGCTAGGGCAAGCGTGCCGAGCTTCTGAGACGCTTGCTGCTTGATAAACGTACGACAACTAGAAGAATCGCAGTGGCGCTCCTAAAAAGCAATGGAGAGATAAAGTCTTGGCTGATCTTCGTCCTATTTATCTTCACTAAATCGAAGATACAGCCTCCATCGCATAGAATCGCAAGCAGTGACGTGGTATCATGTGTAATCTCATACAGGCAGGTACATCTGGATCTGCGGACACTACTCTCCCCATTTGCAGATAACGCTCTAAGTAACGTAAGCATCCACTAACCATTGCATTTTGTGATTTCGCTTATGAATTGCTATAGAACGGATTGCTGAATCGAAATTTGGCTCAAATTATTTCGAGAACACCTAGCTGTCTGATTCAAATTAAGCCTTTTTGTGTTTGGAACGGTAATTTGTCGAATTTAATTTGACATAAAAGAGATTATGAATTGCATTAAAAGAAACACCTATATTAGACCGACTCTTGTCAATGACTCCTTTGTCACGTTAAATTTGTTCGCAAGTATTGGTTGATATGAATAAATTATACAAGGATTTCTTTGCTGATTAGGAATGGCCAAAATTCTGCGTCTATCCGGGCTGAATTTTCTGGTACTAGCTTTCGATTTGATAATTATTGTCACTTCGCTAAAAACTGAGCCAAACTATAATTATTTTTCCAGTGCAAGGGTTTTCGATTTCAAGTCGATAATTACAAAGTAAGCATGGGTAGTACAATCGTCCTACGTTTACTTGTGCATTTCACGAAATGTTAAAAACAGAGAAAAAATGTGCTCGCGTTACACTCAAACGTTTACTTACACCACACGGCGTAAAGTGCTTGCTGAAAACAACACCGAAATACGTTGTCCTTAACCACTGTCATGCAAGCCGCAATAACAGCACTGCCTGCCATCTGGAGAATCGTCTTTTGTCTTCAGTCTTGTTTCCATGTGGAATCCGCATTCGCGGATTGTTGACGGCACTTAGGTCGGACCAATATCGTGTCTGGGTATGGTTCAGCTGCTACTTTTAAATCAACATGCATCATATAATCTCATCGCTCTATAGATCGACCTTTTGCTCACCCGCGGGGTACTTTGCTTGGGTAACGTGCCGGGGTCTGGTCTGCTCGCTAACAGGTCACTAATTACTTCCAAATATATCAAATTTTAGACTTAAAACCACCAGTACTGGTCTCCCACGATTATCGTCTTTTCAGACAAACATTAGTTACGTACAACCCAAACGAATCCTACACTTCGAAACATTATGCAGCATAAATCTGTCCCAGCTTTCCGGCCATTCTATGCTCAATATTTGTTACTTATCTGCTTCAGAAACTCCGCTGCCAAATCAATATTCTTCATGCTAAAATGAAAAATCCCACGCGATGTTCGTAAACGCCGCCCATGCGATACTCACAGCTCTTTTGCTTTTAGAATAATTAGGTACCCCAGAAGGGGAGTTTTAGTGGTACGAATCGTGATCTAAAATTAGGGACCCGTCGGTAATCGAAAACCAACAGTGTAATGTATACCTCCTGTGTACATATGCCAATAGTAGGGACAGTCATCTTCGGTACGCGCTTCCGCCCATACCAATTCCGGTTCGGCGAGTAGTTGCTGTTCTTGCACATGCTTTTCGTCTTCTGCACTTTCTTGTTTAATATTTGGTCGATCTAAAAATTTAAACCAATATTGATAACCTCAACCGACACAATACATCTGATTCTCCAAATTCTGTCATACTCCGCACTGACGACTTCAAAAATTCTAAGAGTTATGCAAAATGCACAAGTTAATGCAAAAGCCATTAATTTCAGATTCAATTTCGTCAATGTTTCAAAGTGTTGAATGGCAATTTTTAGTTATTCAGTTGAAATTTAACTACCCCGTCGCAACACAAAAAGCTGGCGTAAAAGCTAGAACAGAATAGAATGAAATAAGCAAGAGACGGAAGTAGTTGTACATATGTAGGCAAGAATACTAGAAAGATCAGAATTTGCGGCATTCGACGGTGTAGATCTAACAATTTCTTTATTCCACCTTCTCGGATGTCCACATAATCCACATAGAGACAATCCCAACGGGACAAAATGGAACTTCAGATGATTTAGCACATAGTATGCGAAAATTTCAGCCTGCGACGCTATGATTAAACCTCCTGAATACATGTTGTATTTACATGGTTCAATAGAAATCTCGCTGAACCCCCAAACTCAAGAAAATTTCAGGATGACCCGTCTGTGATTCTATAGTTATAAACTTAAAGCAGTGGAAATCCACATGGTTCAGCACACAAGTCATACAAAAAATTTTAACATGAATTGCTGAGGTTCAGTTTCTTAAGTACGCAATTTTTGCGAAAATAATTCAAGAAAGAACTCTGTTACAGTACTCAGAAGGTCACTGAAATTAATGCATGACCCTTTTGTATAGCATTTAAAAGGGATCAAACTCCACATTATTATGCATCCTCCAATAAACCGATTCTGGGATGTCCGTAGTCCAATATGGGTCGCAGTGCTAAATTGAGTATCATATCATTGATAAAATAAACATGGGAATATTATGCATCAAATCTTTTGGCTACTCATCGTATGACTAATACATCCTCATGACCGCTCCATGAACCACAAATCATCAACCATGTGCGATACAATATGAAGTGAAGAGTTTGGTGCCCTTAAACATACTTTGGGTTGTTGCTACCGGGGGATGGTTGTGGTGTCCCCCACAAAGTTGCCTGATGCCCATGTTGAGACCGCCCGCACCCGGACGGTGCACCCCCACCCCAAAGAATTTGTGTTCACCGTATCTTTCTGAAATTATGTATCTGGAATATTAAACGACAGCTTATTTGTTCATTTAACAGTGTATTTTTGAGACTAATTTGATCGAAAGCTTACATTATTCTAACATTTAACAATCCAAAAATTCACCTCAAATAGCAAAATTTGTACAACATTTTTTCAATTTTGCTGGGCCCCTGAGCTTGCTACATCCGGCTTTGCCTTCAAACAAATAATGTTATCTTCAAATACACAATGAAAATTTATTCGACATTACTTTGAACTGTGTGAACCGGAAGGCTAACACCAGCGCTATTGTATTTTTCGGAAAGGCTTGGATCAAGAACAAGATCTTTATGAGCTGCTTTCATAGCTGCCTATAAAAAGTTTACAAACACAAAAAATTAAAATATCTACAATATTACACGCACATGTGAAGTTTCTGAATAAGACCCTTCACAACATAACAATATTCTTCTTTAATATTAAGAACAAGATCTTCAAAAATGGCTTGTACAAAAACTTTGTTTCATAGCTACGGAATAACAATTGAAAGTAAAATGTTGCCACTTCCGACAGTTGTTATGTAGACAGTGTTAATATTATTTTTCAAAATATAACCGTAAAGTTCATTTATGGTAATACGTAACGAATAGCGATTTTAGGACACGGTACGTTGTACCTTTAAAGTTGTCTCCTGCTTTCCTATGTGAGCCGTTTTGATGCATTGTCGTCGTCATAGGCTAAGCAATTGGTTCGAAATTATTGTGAGAAAGTTTCTACGATTAGATGCTACGTCGGTTACGTGATCTGAGCACCGGTCCTTCCATTGTTTTGCGCTCCCAGTAACGCTGGATTTGATATTATATAGGCAGTATCCCCAACATTTCTTTACACGTCCAGATGTTCTTTTATAATTTTTTGGTTCAACAATCTGCCCTTAGGCATTCTGTTAATCACAGAAGTCGTTTCCGTCGCTGAAAAAAATTCACCGTATTATTCATCTGCGTAATACTTTATGAAATCCTTACCGAATCTCAATTTCAGTTAGTGGTATGTACACTATGCTTTACAAAACGAAATGGTTTGCAAGCAATTGAGGTTTTATGTTAGATGCTTGTGATGTAAAAGAAGCTGGGTTCTCACTACAAGGGGTGGAATTCCTCAAAACTGGCCTGATCCTACAGCTGAAGTCGTCTTCACCGTATCGTCTTGTAAGCAATTTTGAAATTTCGTGTCCAATATTGGTAGGTGCCTGTAGTACATAATGCAAATGAAGCAGGCTATTCGCTACTGCAGTAGGAGGCATCCCTTGCATCTCACTTCCTGAACCCGTCTCTTCCTCGATCTCCACTCCCATATGAATTCCATGTTGAACCGGAAGTTTTATGTTTATATATCTGCTCCTGCTGCTGTGCATAAGATTTTACTTGATCACCATTTAATTGCAATAATCAGGGCTAAATTCATCAGAAAATTGCCATTTAGCAATAATTATGTTCGCACTAGGATAGTATGCCGTATTATTGTTTTCATAAATATATTTGCCTTTAGGCTTAGGCCTTAGGCTCGTCTTTATCAGCCGATGGCAGCATACATCATGAAAGCACTGCACGTATCAACGCAGCGTGGCTCAAATGGCAATCAGCAACCGGTGTACTTTGTGACAGGCACATCACAAACCATCTGAAATCAAAAGTATATCGCAGCATCATGCGGCCTGCTGCCCTTCACGGCTCCGAGTGCTGGCCGATCACAAAAGAAATCGAGAGCAGATTCTCCGTCATGGAAACAAAAATGTTGAGATGGTGAAGCGGAATAACACGATACGATCATGTCCGTAATATTGACATCCGCACGCGTTATGGAGTTGCCCCAATCTGCGAAAAATTGCGCGAAAATCGCCTACGATGGTACGGACGCGTACTGAGGTCCAACGTTGTCTCTTTGGCGCACATCGGCCACAACATCGAGGTGGATGGTAAACGACCCAAACGCAGACCAAAACAACGATGGGTCGACACACTACATGCAGACCTGGCCACTTCACAACTGCATCCCGACCAAGCTCATGACAGACTAAGATGGCGAACTCGATCCATTAGAGCCGACCCCGCCTCCAAGTGGGATAATGGCTGAAGGAAAAGAAGAAGAAGAAGATAAATATATTTGCCTTTATCGTAGAAGTTCTCCAGTTTGTTTACTCCTTAAAGTAGCGTCGATCCAGGCGATCGAAGTGTTCAGACGTTTCACATATGATCAGACATTGATGAAATTGACTAGTTGAGATGCGGCACACAGAAATATTAAGCAGATAAGCGATTTAATAATATATTTGAGCAAACCTTTTCGATATAGGCAAGCGCTTTCTTGTCAAACGCTTCTTCACGGGCGCGGGCCGATCCTTGTTTTGCCAACTAAAACAAGTGAAAATAGCACAGATGCATTTAAATTGTGCGCACTAAATTACAAAACAAAACCCGTCCCGCCACTATTGATTACATAATAATAACAAAGCGACAAATTTAATCACTTCCTGGCATCGTATTTCTCTTCCCAAACACTAAAAGACAATGTAGCATTGCTACTGATATATTAAAATATCACATTGGGAGTTATAACGAAGCTGTTTACTTATTTATCATTAATCTTTACTATTTCGCAGCTGCTAACATTAGCTCCAATATTAAAAAATCTATATATATTTCCTTATAGAATACAATAACTAGTCTTCGGTAAAGCTAAATGTTATAAATTTCGTGTCCAGTCTTCGCGAAATGTATAGTTAGTTACGAAGTGAGATAAAAGCAAATCGTTCGCGAAAAGATCAGGGAAAACTAACGGATCAATCCATCGGGCGTTAGTTTTCACGCAATGTTTCCGAATAATTGGCGAACGGACCGTGAAAGATTTTCTGTTATTTCTGTCTATAACTGCAAGTGGACTACCTGTGTTCGAAACGATGGCACAATGGTCGATTATCAGAAAAACTCAGAAGTGTGATTTGTTTTCGTTAAAAAACGAAATATGACAAAAATAGCACAGAATCCACCAGTCCCAGCGCACAGTTGCTACCGAAGCCGGCTAAAACGTTGTCATTCCTTGGCAAAAAATATTTAATCCGGACTTCACACTTCATAGTGATTGTCACCGAATCGACTAGTCCCAGCGTACAGTTGCTACAGAACCCGGCTAAAATCTAACAAAACTAGTCATTCGTTGGGAAAAATATTTAATCCGGATATCACCCTTCGTAGTGATTGTCACAGAATCGACTAGTCCTAGCGCACAGTTACTGGAGAAGCATTCTAAAATCTAACAAAACTAGTCATTCGTTGGCAAAAATATTTATTCCGGAGCTCCCACTTCATAGTGACTGTCACAGAATCGACTAATCCCAGTGCTCAGTTGCTAGAGAAGCCGGCTAAAATATAGCAAACTAGTCATTTGTTAGGAAAAATGTTTAATCGAGACCTCACCCTTCATAGTGATTGTCACAGAATCGACTAGTCCTAGCGCTCAGTTGCTAGAGAAGTCGGCTAAAATCTATCAAAACTAGTCATTCGTTGGTAATTTTTTAACAACAGTTTGAATAAAACTTAGAGCTGTTCTAATGCTCTTTGCTAACATTCTGCGAATAGTTCGCTAATTAAAAAACGATTTCTGTCCGTAACTGCGCAGAGACCATCTGTAAATCAGTATTAATTTAATGTTCGTTCCAAAAACTTTATATTTATTCAAATAACAACACAATTCTTTGAAAACTTTGCTAAATATGCTTCGCTCGCATTTTCGATTTTTGTTTCGAAGCTGTTGGAGTTGCACTTGCAACTGTTGCTGAGCGGGCTGTTGCGCTTGTTGCAGTTGCTTCTCAACCCAAGGCCACACTTACGTCTAGAAGCGCTTTTGCGGGTAGACCCACGCCTTCAGGTTCACGACAATGTCCGAGGTTTGTTGAACAGCGAAACGTAGACAATTTTCGTAGTCGACACGGCTAGTTGTTGCCGCGCGGCAGGCGCACCTGCCGCCTCGTAAGTAGCGGGTTAGGGCGGATAAGTGTTATATGTACGCCGCCAGCCACGGTTTAAGTGCTACTTTCTGCTTGGTGTCTCGGCATTTTATGCGGACACAAGGTCCGTCGGCGAGGCCACAATTTGACGTGTCAAATGCAAACGTGAGTCGATAAGCACCGGTCCACAACTTGTTGAGATATATGAGCGCGGTCTGGCGCTTTGCTTGAACGCTAAAGTCGAGAGGCAAGCGAGATGGCGGCGGCGAATGTTTCCCGGTACAACATGCATTGGTTTACACAGGCCAGATCCTCGTCATCTAACGCTTTGTCGCGAACGTACATTTTCGGTGCTTGTGGTTGTCCAGCTTTAGAGCTTGCGTTACGAAATCTTCGTCTGCAACGATCTATTGAGAGAAAGAGCGAACGTAGGACTTTTATCAAAATTCCGCGGAATTCGGAATTTGAATTTTTCTACAGAAAATGCAACTTTTTCGGAATACCATATAGTTTTACAAACATGATGTAAGATAAACTTTCCGCTTTCATTAATAATACATTGACACACAAAAATTGAACCTGGACACTCTCAACAATATCAAGAATGTTTAGCGGAAACTGTAAACATCAAATATCTAAAATACACCTGCGCATTATACTACACCCGTAGAGTCACCACTGAAATGAGCTTACTTCAGAAAGTTTACGCTTGACATTTTCCTTGTGATTCTTTCCGTTTTCGTGAAGTTGAATGCTCTAAAATGTCAAAATAAGAGTATTTATATTCTATAGAGCACTAATCACAACGGGATTTAGCATTGTATTTGGGAGTGGATTCCATTCTTAATATGTATCTTTGAGTTGAATTTGTTTATCTTCACTAAGAAATTTAATGTAACTACGACGTCAAAATGAAACCGTACTATAGTTTATTACAATTATTTTTACATTATTTAGCTCTTTGATATAAATCTGACAAAATTTCCAATACAATTTTGATGTCCACGAATAGAAAATAACATATTTTCGACTAACTAAAAACCGTTTTTACGAGTAACGCAATGTTTTATGAAAATAGAAAACAGAATAGTCAGCGGGCGCACGTTAAGTTTATTTATAACATTATAAAGAGAAAAGCACAATATAAACTATCACACAAGATGAACTCGACATTTTTCTCTTATGAATTTTATGGCTATCGCAATAAAGATAGTTATTTGTTCTATGTGATAGATTTTTGTATAAGAACTAAATGTGAGAAAAATAAAATGCAACGATTCCGGAAATTTTAACAAGGGCGATCTTAAAAGCTTCATTAGCCTACATAAATCCATCCGTAAATTCCAACATGACAGGGTTCAAGCAGCGTCGACATTCTTTGTTTATATAAAAATGCGGGTGAATACGTGGAAAATATGAGTATATATATATATTGCTAGAATGCATAATAGATTTCAATATTTAAAATACAAAGCAGTGAGAATTAGTGAAGTTGGAATTAGTGTTAACTGGAACAGCACTGGTTTTGTAGGAACTGAAATTTGATTTTATTTCTATAATTTGATGTTAACGTTGTTACAACTAAAGCAACACTTACAATATTGTGTATGTTTTTATAATTATTGAATTCTGAGTGCCAGGGTATCTGTACAGAAGAAACGGAGGGCACAAGCCACCTGATGTTCTGATCCCCTAGATTTTGCAACCCATGCAACCCCTTAGTGTAACGAGTCAAACGAGCGTAGTCAAGAATACTCACTGGCCAGAGTGGTAAATTTAGACGGTGTCCTTTTCTGATATTTTGGGTGACACGCATAACTAAACTTCGGCTGGTTGGATTAACTCATACGATAGTTCATTCTAACGCTGAAAATTTCTATTTGTGTAGTTCAGTTAAGACACGAAAACTCAAGCAAACTTCTTCCGGCCGTAAAAAATGGGTCGAATGGGGTCGGGTAGAATCGGGAATAGATGGCAAAATATGTTATGGACTGTAATCATGACAAGTGGAGTATATTAGAGTCAAATTAGGCCCATTCTGTGGATCAAAGGACGCTGTATCAGTCTAAATGTAAGGCATTGCTACATGGCTCTATTAGGATACGGGATTTGAATGAAAACGTTTCTAAACGGACCATGAGATTTAATATTCAAAAACGGCAATATCTCCACAGCCTATCGAGCTATATAGGTGTTTCTGGTCTCATTAGTGCTTCATCAAGCTGCAAATCGCGCACTGCTATTGTCACTATTTACGCGGCAGGAATGGGACAAAACGGGTTTTTGAATATGCTCAAGTCACCAAACATACACGAAAACAGCAGTATCTCCGTAACCATTCCAGCTATATGGGTTATATTGGCCTTATTTAGTAGATTTTCTGTCCATCAAATGCATTTTGGAACAGTTTTCGACATGATTTTAAACCGTTTTTCTCGTGCAAAATGCCCAAGCAAAATTGGTCGCCCTCAGGTTTCCAACCAATCATACACATTGGCAAAATTTTCTGCGAATGGCGAGCCCAGAATATATGTAGCTGTGTTCTCTCAATGTGGTCAATATACATAACTGTATTTTGAATATATATAACATAATATACAATGCTCAGAAATCATTACCTTGGCGATAAGACAGCATGCTAGCGTTATACTATTAACTACTCATACTTCTGTAGTGTATATTACCATTTTACTGCTTCAAGAAAATGATTTTTGATTTTTTCGCTGTTCAACAACCACAGAAAGTTAAGCGAGGTTCCCGCAAACGTAATACAAATATTTTAAAATGCGACTACCGGGCTTACAAAATGATGAACTCTTACCGCCTTGTTATCGCCAAACCAGCATTTGCAAATTTTGCAAAACTTCCGCTTGGCCGAGAATATACGTAACTGAAGTTTAGGTGTACATACA
>JASANE010001190.1:0-17929 GCA_030248225.1 Trileptium ribeirensis
ATTATGGAATTCGAGTGTTGAGTTGGGTGGGGGAACTTCGACACGCGAAGGTTGATCGTTGCGACATCGGTGAACATGTTCGTCTCGTTGCTCCTTTGTGTAGCATGGTATTAAACATCGCTCGCAAAACCATTTTTTGTGTTCGTGCCGCCTTTGATCGAACAATAGTGCATCCAAATTTCGCACCAAGCAATAATGGTTCTTGTATAGTAGAAGGTGCACGTATTTTTCATGTTGAGTGTTTGATATAAATAGGGGGTATATGACGCCATCGTCCTCCAAACCATAGACGTTAATCGCGATGTTATTCTGCCGTTCGAATCGGGGTATCTCTTGAAACGATACTGGGTAATGTATACCATTCCTATTGAGTTCATTTTCATATGGTTGATAGTTATTAACACGTTCTGCATGCTGCTTCCGATCCACTGGGTGCAATGCCGCCAATACTGACCATAAGAAGCACTTGCTATCTTTGTTTTGTATGTTGAGCACCGCGTGTTTGTTTCGAATCCATGTCGGTAACTCTCTGTATGTTGATCCTCGAAGGGGTTGGTATGTGCTGATATGAATATCTGCATGTTTGACGTCATCCAATATCCAACCGGACCCACGCGTTTCGAAATCTTCGAATTTCTTAATTAGTTCATTGAAGATACTTGTTATTTCTTCATTGATATTTGATCCTGATAGTATAGACCGCACGTTATTGTTGAAATGTGCCGTCATAGTTGCTCCATCAAATTTGTTGAGGACACACTGAATGCTGATCCATAACTTGACACATCGCCCACGTTCGTTGTGGAGAAGCTTTTCCAATATTGGTTGCGACTGCTTAAAGAACACTGAGAAATCATCGAGGGTCGCATAAGGTAAAATATAGTAGCCCCTTGAGCGCCTTGATCCATTGATAGAGGTAGACTGCATCGCTTTGATCAACCAACTTTCCTTGTTATTGTCACATTACCGTTGTTATCGTTCGCAATCTCCATTATACAATCGAGATCGTCTTCGACACTTCGCATTTTTACTTTTGGTTCGTCTGATATTGTTCGGTCCGCCGATCTTTTTTGCGCTGGAACCATCATTGCTGTTGTTTCGAACTGTTGCTGTAGTGCTGCTTGACTGAACTCCACTGATGATACGCTGTTGCTTTGTTTGCTTGCTGTATTTAATGTTTGACTTGTCGACGTTGTCTGGTATAGTGCCATCGCTTGACGTGTCGCACCAAAGTGTCTTTGCGTGAAAACACATTGCCGCATTGTTCGCACTTCCATTCCATGGCTTTGTGAATACTTTGGTTGTGTCGCGTTAGATGATCACGTCTCGAGAATTCGATATTACACCGGTCACATCGTATGCCATAGCTTTTAAGAGATTATAACGTAAATTAAGTTACTAGCTTTATTAATAATTTCCTAAACTCAACGACTGTTTGTTAGTGAAGCAAAACGAGTATGATTTGAAAAATATAAATTCACATCTTTTTATACTCTAAAATCTGGCACTGTGCCAACCAGCTAAACCACGCGCTGGCAGGGATGAAATGTTTATATATTCCAGTGTATTTCAATTTATTAAATCAGTTTACACTTTCATTCATCCAAGCTATGTTTCTCCACGTCAGTAAACACTTTGTACGTGGTCATACTGGTCGCGTTGCCACTGGAAATTCACGTCTCATCAACGATTACAAGGCAAATATCTACGAAACGGTGTACAACGGCGATGATCACTTCAAGCGACAAGATAATCGGGTGGAGCACTTCAAAATATTCAACAAAGTCATTGGCTATCGAGGATGGACGGGTGAACCAGGCTGCATAATATGTGTGGTGACAGAAGGCAATGTAGTCATAACGGCATTCGTATACAATCACCCAGTTCATGCACGGCGACGAAAATATCAATTGGTGCATCAACATGGTGCTAAACGGGAATAAATGAAGATATTGTATATGTTAATATTTATATTTTGCTGTATATGTTGTGTGTGTATGTATACATTATACTTCATTTGTATTATTATGTGATTTTCTCAGTAAGGAAAAAACAAAATTACACGTTTGGTGAGGTGCCAAAATGCCGAAAACACTATCCTACCCTTACAGATGTGTTAAAATGTCGAAAACACTATCATGCCCCTACGGGTGTGTTAAAATATCCGAAACACTATTATACCCTTACGGGTGTGTTAAAATACCCAAAAACACTATTACACCGTTACGGGTGTGTTTAGAGTCGAAAATAATATACCGCCCTGAGAGTTTGCTCTTTGGTAGAGTTGGCATAGCGTAAAATCGGAGGGATTACTGTAGATAGGCTGATGGCTCCGCGGCGGAGCGTGGGTATTTTATGCCTATTATACTACTTTACATGTCTGTATTTATATATACAATAAACATCTATACGTATTCATGTATGCTAAACATATATACCTATGACAAATAATCGACCCCAACCCCCAGTACGGCAGCCACCAACCACCGCCGCCGCCGGCGGGGGGGACAAAACCGCCATTTTCTATCTACTTATACTACGTCGACCTAGACTCTAGCAATGTTATAAAGATAACTGTGACTACTATGCGTACTATTTTTTATGGGATCGCGAACACAATTTTCTTGATTACCTGTGCTCGCAAACACAATTTAGTTAGGAATAAATGTATAATTAATTAAAGCATTTTACATCTATATACGCATTCTCTAAAAATAATAGAAGCAACAACGTAATTTGGCAGAAATGTATGTTCGCGAACAGTATTGTTATAACAGAAACTTAAACATATGTGCAAACTGATATTGGATGCTATTTATAGAACTAAGAGTGTTCTGTAACACGAATTGTAGGACATAAGTTGTGGCATTCTGAATCAAGGAATCTGGTCAAGCTGAAACAGTAAATGGGTGCAGTGTGTTAACCAACAAATTATGAGTCAGTAGAAATAGGCACAAGAAGACCGTTATTTGGGCATATACGGGAGTTTAGCGCAAAACATTCGCCTTACGAAATATTGTTTTGCGAAAATATTCCCAAAAATCAAAACATGTGTCAAATTTAACATAAAATTCATAAAAATTTAAACTAATTTTCTTATTCATTAAAAAGGTTCATTGAATTTTAAAAGAATATCTGGCAGCGCAAAAATGACAGCTCTTAAATTTAAAAGCAGAATTTGTCTTAAATTTCTTTGAAAGTATTTTGAGGAAATCTTATGTATGCTTATAATTGGCAAAGAAATAATAATTTCAATAACTATCGTTCACGACACTTAATAGTGAATTCGTGTTAATTTATTATCTGTAAAAGCTACATAATCATGATTTAATTCGTAGCGCTCGCTGTAATATTTAAAAAACAGCTAACGCTTGGGATTTAAATATGGGTCAGCTGATACAAAAGATGTGTACGTTATGTAAGCCACTAGGTACAATAATTATTGCTGTTTCCTGTTATAATGGCTCATTTACATCTGTTGATCACATTTGTATTCAGAAATAAATGTGTTCAATGATGTAGCTTTATATGATAGATAACGTTTTGTGCACAGTTATGTACAGAAATAAAACCAAATCTTTCTTCATAAATTTGTGGCTAACAACAATATAGAATCTGGTAATTTTCCGCGAACTGTGAATAATTCACAAGAAAAATTATTTCATTCCGCAACTTTATATTATATAATTTTGTTGATGTATTTATATCTTTTATATAATGTATTGGTGTATTTAACAAGTTAGAATTACCTTAACGAGACTTGGAAAAGGAACCCCTGAACCTATGATAACTGTATTTAGTTTCATCGTAAAACGTGTTTTAAAAAAGCTTTAAAACATGATCATTTCTCATAGGTTTGTTATAAATTGAAAAGATGCTTGCATTAACGAATTCTTCGACCCAAATGATTTGATCGAAACGATTCTATTTCAATAAATAACACAAATATTGCAAAATTCTCTATTTTAGCTGCATAAGCTTAACTAATTAGCTAATTACTAATTAACCACTCAAAAATTTTTAATCCCAAATATCAGGTGCGCACTCTGACATGATAGGCTTTCAAACAAAAAAAATTTTTAAATCGGTTCAGTGGTTCTTGAGATCCATGAAAGACGAACGGACATCGACTTTTTTGCTCCCAGACAGAAAATAAAAACGCTTCGCTCGGCTTCGTCGAGCTCCGCTCAATAAACAAGTGTTTGTTGCACGCCTTAATAAGTGACTACACCACAAGTGTTTTTGACTAAGTACAGTTGCAAAGTAAAGTGTGTCTGGGAATTGTGAATATAATTTATTTATAAATTATATAAGACATAATTAATAATTTAAACCTAGAGCGACAACAGTATTCCGTTTTATGCGTTGTGTGACAGTGGCTTAGAATGTGCTTTGGTTTGAAGATTAATGTAAAATGCAATTATTGTATTATAACCTGAATAACACAGATTAATTCTGCCAATTTTACCAAAATAATAATAAGCCATTTATAAAGCGCTTTTTAACGGAAACGTTACAAACCGCGATCCTAATTTCTAGTGTAAAAATATGAACATAACAGCGCAGAGTTCTCTGCTAATTTAGAACTTTGTGCGATTTTTGACACAATGCAAGGCTCTCAACACAAATAATGTGTACATGAAATAAATATAATTCGAGGGAACAGATATTCACCAAACACTTCAGAGTTTTCTTCTAGCTTTGAACTTTGTGTGATTTTTGAAATAAGTTTTGAGAGATTGTCCGGTCAAAATATCTATACTGTAAATCAAATGACGAGATTAGAGTACACGAATATGGACAAAAGAGCGCTGAGTTTTCTCCGAATGTAGAACTTTGTGCGATTTTTGAAACACTGCGCCGCTCGCAACACAAATAATGTGTATATACAGGTAATAATTGAAATTTGAGCGAACAGATATTGACCAAATACTTTTGAGTTTTCTTCTATTTTAGAACTTTGTGCGAGTTTTGACACCCTGCGCGGCTCTCAGCACAAATAATGAATAAATGAATGACTAAATTCGAGCAAACAATATGGACCAACGAGCGCTGAGTTTTGTCCTGTTGTGGAACATTGTGCGATTTTTAAAACACTGCGCGGCTCTCAACACCAATAATGTGTACATGAAATAAATGATGAAATAGGAACGAAAAGATATTGACCAAACAGTTCTGAGTTCTCTTCTAATTTACAACTTTGTGCGAGTTTTGACACCCTGCGCGACTCTCAACACAAATAATGTGTAAATGAATGACTAAATTCGATCAAACAAATATGGACCAACGAGCGCAGAGTTTTGTCCTGTTGTGGAACTTTGTGCGATTTTTAAAACACTGCGCGGCTCTCAACACGAATAATGTGTACATGAAATAAATGATGAAATTGGAGCGAACAGATATTGACCAAACAGTTCTGAGTTCTCTTCTAATTTAGAACTTTGTGCGAGTTTTGACACCCTGCGTGGCTCTCAGCACAAATAATGAGTAAATTGAATGACTAAATTCGAGCAAACAAATATGGACCAACGAGCGCTGAGTTTTGTCCTGTTTTGGAACTTTGTGTGATTTTTAAAACACTGCACGGCTCTCAACACAAATAATGTGTACATGAAATAAATGGCTAAATTCGAGCGAACAAATATTGACCAAACTGTTCTGAGTTTTCTCCTAATGACGACTTGATAACCCCTATTATGGTTTTTTATATCTGCTACGTCAATTTATAATTCAAATCCTTAACATTATCAACTCATTCAATGTCATTCATCATAATAGCTCTCCTTGTCGTGGTACAGTGGCTGAGTTATACAGTACTTTTTTTAATAAATTATTAAATTTTATCGCACTGTGCCAGTAATGCTCAGTCTCGGTGTTAGTTGAATTACTGGATACGTTTCGGATTAATAAATTTTTTATGCCTGTGTGGTGTTAAATCGCATATGACACAAAATCTGAATATGTTATGTTGTGATGTTTTGCACACAGCTTATTATATCGAATAAAGCGCTTAGAACTTTTGATGCTGTTGATAGCCTAACCGGATCTTGTATTTTTAATTCAGGTTACCCAGGCAAGCAGCAGCAGTCCACGCCGCCGTCGGGTCAAACTCATGGCCATTCATCAAGTGACCAACCGTCTCGGATCGGCAGTAGTATCAACAGCAGCTTTCGTCAGACAGAATGCCAGGAATATCACCAGCAAATCCCCGGAACGACGCAGCAGTACAATAATTTGGCGGTAACTGCACCGTGTGCAACCCCCGGGAAAGAGCAAATCCAGGATTTAAGGGGATCGCCTAGGTCTGGTGTAAGTCGTAGTAATCGTTACCAGATACAGCAAGGATCGTCCACAGTTCCGTCCGTGGTGCCGTCATATGACATTGGCATTCCTGAAACTGACTTGCTTGATAATAGCGTTGTTAAAGCCAAAGCTGAGGTGGTGCGGAATAGTCAGGTAGGCTTGGCAATGATAAACACTAACGTTGCAAGTATATTAGTAGCCAATAAATAATATTATCAGTACGTAGTGAAACGTAGTGGAGATTATGTCTTGCAGGGGTGAAATCTTTTAAATTCCGTCAGTGTGTGTGACCGGCCATAAGTCGAGAACGCCTTAACCGATTTTCATGATCTTGGGCTCATTCGAACCGGCATGGTCGATTTACCGTGTACATGTCGAGCGTTTTTGATTTGGGGTCTGGTTCAGGGGTCAAAATGTGGGTTTTTGCCCCATTTTAGTACCCTTCACGGAAGCAAGGTTATTTTTATCTTAACTATCGAATTTTTTTCTCTGGATGGTTTTATTTTATAGTAAAATGATAAATGCCGATGCCTCTTCTTTTGTTTTTCGATTAAGGCTCCGGTTTTGGAGTTATGGGGTTTGAGGTATGGCACCCTCATGGTTGCTCGTCCCAAAATTAGAAAATTTATTCTGACGTCCTGGGCAGGTTAAAAGTTTCACTTGGGGGTTTTTGGGGTTTGGGAAACTCATTGCCGGTATTGGTTTTACTCTGCGACTTATGGTTCCATGGGCACATAGGTATGACGCCTATGTGTTTCGGGGTCAGAGGTCAAAATGAGGGTTTTTAGTACTCTTCACGGAAGCAAGGTTATTTTTATCTTAACTTTCGAATTCTTGTCTCTGGATGGTTGTATTTTATAGTAAAATGACAAATACCGATGCCTCTTTTTTGTTTTTCGATTAAGCCTCTCTTTCTAGAGTTACGGGGTTTGAGGCATGGTGCCCCAATGATTCCCCGACCTAAAATTCAAAAATTTGTTATGACGTCCTGGGCGGCTGATAAGTTGTACCTGGGGGTTTTGGGGCATGGGAAACTCATTGACGGTGTTAGTTTTGTTGTAACTTGTGCTGGTGTTATGTGATGTCCACATATAGCATATCGACGAATGTTGATGTGCACCCAAAAGGCGTAGGCGTAGGTGTACCTATGCTTCACTACGTTCTGCAATCTCGCTAGAGTTACTAGTTTTATTATGCTATATCCTGTCATTTATAATTTTAATAATGTATAAATGGGGTCGATAATGTTTACTTATTATCTTTGCCGGATCATTGTCAAGTCAACCTCTAGCGTATCATGCCAAGTTTTTCACTCCACTGCTTTAAATGTGAGATGGCACTAAACACGATCTGTTTTCCATCAAGTATGTTGTGTATGTCGTGCGACTTTAGGGTTATGAGGCGTCACAGAATGAATATTAAAGTTCGATTTAAATAGATTCTGATGTAGCATTGCACTAAGCATGAAGAGTAAGTAACTAGCAAATTAAATTCAGTAGCTGGCCTGTCCACAGACCTCCGAAAAGTGGGAGGCCGCTTGTTCATTCTCGGGGGAAATTTCAAAGTAGGGGAGTAAATTTTGCTTCAAAATACTAAATATTCCCATATGTAGTTTTACTACCGTGAATGTATTTTCAAGCTAAAAAAATGTGTTAGCATTATAAATAATGGTTATTAATGTTTAAAAAACAATTTGCAAACAAAAACATGGAGTGCTTTGGAAAATGGGGGCCCCCAGCCCACCGCCACTGTGGACAGGCCAGAGTAGCACAATTACACTAAGCTTTCACAAAAGTCGATTCAGCAAAAATATTCCGTTCATACATGACAAATTTATCGCAACTGATCGCTTGTCGTGTAAACGAAATATATCAATTATCACTTGAACGAAAATGATCGAATTTAACTGCATGTAGTGGCGTTATTAGTTAGCTGTGTCACATTGCTAGTCATAGTAAGTAATTTTTAATTCAACGAGTGGTGAGCCATGGTTTTTTCGACAAAACACTCAACACGAAAACTGATGAAACATGAGATAAATAATATGTGTTGCTATCAATCATATGGAAGGTTTAATATTTAATTCATAAATCATAAAGTTTTATTTCACAAAACCAATCATAAAATTTTGATATTACATATAGGTTGTGTTTCATTTTGAGCCTAAGACCTATTAATTTTGATTTTAAGTTTAATTAAATTTTGGGCATAAACTTCTTGAAACACAGATCTAAATCAATTATCTTAATTTCAATCTTGAAAGCTTAATATTTTAAGCTTTGTATTTTATGTGTACTACTATTGATTACGGCCCATTTTGCGTTTAGCTGACGCTTGTACATTGTGTATTTTCTGGTCAAAATTTATCGTTACGTACTACTGAAAACGATCTTGTGTTAATGTGTTCATTGGCAACAGTTACCCTTCACGGACAATGTAAATATGTTGCCGGGTTTGACGCTGATACATTTTCAAATTTTTAGAAGCATGTATGATGATTATTTGCTTGTTATTTATCCCAACAGTGAATTTGAAGCTAGTCTGTTTTCCTATACATAAATCTTTATAGCTATTTGGAAATTGCAGAGCAGGAGCTGATGGAGCATTATTTTTATAGTACTGCATAATTTTTGCTCAATAACTCGTTATTAAACGCATTTAGCCCAAACCGGCACCTATATATGTGTATACACGGATGGTGCTTATTGTTAAGCATGCGAGCAGAAGAGTTACCACCATCACTATACGTCTTGATTTTGTAGCAAGTCGTACAAAGGCACCGGAATGGTGTCTCGTATCTTGGCCTTAGCATTTTCTCTCCAAATTATGCCCGTCGTCTTATAATCTACCTATAGTTGCATCCTAGTTTTGATATAAGGATATTTTGTACATCGTGTGATTTGTATGTTTTTTCATTGGGTTTTAGCAAATGGCAGCAAGACAACCACCGTCCCGCTTGCCTGTCTCAGCGATTGATACAGGTGAACGTCATGGGTCGTCACGTCGCATACGCGAGCAGGAAATCGAAGTAATGTGCAGCCATAGTATATCCGGCAGCGGCAGCGCTCCTGGCTCTCAATCGGGTTCACAATATGGTTCCCACACGGGTACTAATGCTTTAGCTACGGCACATCAACACTCGTCGTCGCATCAGCACTACGGCATTAACGTTCATGGAACGTATTTTCCCAGCGGTAAGTTGTAAGGGCATATTATGTAGTGATTTTGAAAAGGTAGATTCGACGGAAAAACCCGGTTTAATAGTAGACGCTTCAATTCCGTAAACATACAACGAGGTGGGTCTTTCGACTGGTGTTTGTATGTTTTCAGGTTTTTAACAGGTTTCAGAAATCAAATAACATGGCAATTGTTGTGCTGTCTTCAGTCTCTACGCAGCTATGATGAGTAAAATATATTTATGCACAATACTATATTCGTGTGAATAATTCCATTTTGCATAAAAAAGCACGCTTCTTGGTCAGTTTTCTGTCAAATTTTACTCTGTTTTGTTGTGTTGTTTATTTCGCAGGTCCCATTTTTGTAAACAATAGTAGCGACTGTTTTAATATTTTCCTAATACTAAAAATTCAATAAAAACAGTCGCACTCAAAACTGAAAACGTAGACCTATCTAATAATATATGTATGTACATATGCCATAGGGTTCAAGGTCCGTTGGCTTTGGGGTTTAAGATTTGTGGTAGATGGTTTCGGTGGGGACGTGCTGTAGTGGGATACATTATTGTAAAATGTTGAAACTGTTCATAATTTTCATCGTAATTTGGCTTTGGGGTTTAAGATTTTTGGTAGATCGTTTCGGTGGGGACGTGCTGTAGTTGAAACTTTTCATAATTTTCATCGTAATTTGCTTTGTTGTCAACACTTTCACATTTTCAGCGGGAAGGACGCGAGGGGTGTGGCGCTTAAGGCTACCCCCTCTGTGGACATCTATGAAGTAGTCTTGTGAAATATATTTATACATCACATTATACTAATATTGTGCAGTGCAAGAAATTGTCTGAATCAGATTGCTTAGGCAGGCCTACACCCAGAATAATATGAATTATTCAAAAATACAAGCATCTATTCGATTTTATACATATCATCGACGTCGCAATCCGAAATACTGGCATTTTTCGTTCCCTTCTTTCGCTAAAAATTTTCCACCGTTGCATAAACCTGGAAGGTGGCCTATGGTTCGCAACCAGGTGACTTCGAATTTTGCCAGCCATGGGGTATGATATTATGCAAGCGCCTGCCGTTCAAATGAGGCTGAAAAATCTCAAAATTTTAAAAATGCGGTGTTTTGGTAAAAAATGAAAGTAGCTAATCATTCGCGAAATAAACCTCTCTGGCAGAAGCCACATTTAAGCAAATTTTAATGTAAAATGAACTTTTAGATTCGAAATCGAATTTTGATAAATTTTTTGGCGTTTTTAGCTGGAGAAGCTCAAAAATTTCCTAGAGGCATTGAACCAGGTGGATCTATTTTGTCAGAACAAGAAGCAGACACATGTGTTTTGGATCAGGAGAAATTAAAGAATATGGAGGGCCCCACCACACCAATTTAGAGAGCCCATGCGTTAGATGCCCCCGCGCCCGAGAGTTACCGAAGTGATCTGTGGGGCTATTAGTTCAAGTTTTTTCTTTCGGTACCCGACTCTAAAATGTTCTTTGAAATGAGTGTACTACTGCCAGATAGGTTCAGTAACTGCCGAATCTGGAAAGATGTGTCGTTAATTTTGGAACTAAAGGTACGTCTGCCGTTTTGCTCAATGGTAGAGCTAACAAATTGTAATAGAAGAAATGAATATTGGAAATCAATGTTCTTCAAAATTTGGGCTCAAATTTTGTCAAGTTCTATTCCTTGTTAATGATTGGCAAACGCAAAATGCTAGAAAAGTTTGAACCGTATTCACACGTTCAAATCCACGAAAAATGCAAAACATGCGTTTAAATTAAAATCAAAATTTGATCATACGTTAAGCAAAAAGTTTGCCTGTGGACGCACCTTCAGTACGTTCAGCGTTATTGCTCTAAATTTGAACTCAAATTTTATCAAAATTCGAACGCATCATTTTGGCTTTTTTACTGAGTTTGAACGTGTGAGCTACACTGTTCAAACTATTATTGAAACGGCGTGAGCGGAGTTTCCATGAGAGCGTTAGGAGGAAGATTGTGAAAATTTGTTTTTATCTATTTTTGGTCACTGATAACTCAACTTCGGGTGGATGGATTTCGGTAAATTTTTTATTCGATGGGATTATGTCGTTTAGTTGAACGCGAACTGCTCCGACGCCATCTTCGGGTCAAAATTGCAAAAAAACAGGTTCTAAGGGTTCTTTGATAAATCTGGTCATAGAGGTACCAGTCTACCGCAGCCTATAGCCCGCGAGACAGGCTTCGCATCGAAAAACCGAGACCTACAGAATCAACTTATCCAGATCTACAACTTTGTTGACCAACACTTTTTATTACGACCACCCGCTGGACTGACTATGGTCCTGGGTATTGTTCGTCGATCCTTTCCTAAAAATACTGATTTTCCAAATTTGGGCACGTTAATGCGTGTTTTTTCCTTATAACAAGTGCTCTTAGGTTATCAAGCACGGTGAATACGATGGTCTTACTATCTAGAGTACAACTTGACAATGCTATATCTTTTCATTTGGCGTTTCAAGGGTTCTACGGTGGACGAACCTGATTTGCAAAACGTGGATTTTCATTTGTTTCAATATTGCGTGCAGGGCATCTAGAATGGTCTGTATATAAGTTTTTGGTACCCTGAATACCAAGATTTTATTCTGGAGTTCAGTACGAACACTTCATGTCTTTTCAGGTGTTATCAGTGGGTTTAGGTCAATGAACCCGATCGCCAGAATATAGTCTGTCTGCAGTATTTTGGTTATGTATTGCGTACAGTGTATGACGAACGTTCTATTTGTAGGTTGGTACGGTGAACACGTTGGCTTGGTTATCTAGAGTCCAGGACCAATACATACTTCGAGGATTTAGAGTTCAATGGGTTCACAGTTCAGGGGTACAGAGATTTTAGCGTGCATAGTATATGCATCAAAAACAAAGCCTGTTGCTTATTATACTCTTACTACTATACCAATTAATTACATAAAATGTCCACTTGATGAAACCATGCTCGGTTTGTTTCACCATCGCTTCCGAGATACTAGTAGCCTATTACGTTTGCCAATCAGGGACAAGGAACATAGTTTTAAAAAGGTTGAGCTCGTATCTTGAAGCTTGGCGATTTGCCTCATTTTCCAGTTACAAATTCCAATTTTGAACAAAAAGTTTGAGCATGTGAACTCGCCTGAGCGGTAGGCGGGTTTGATACCGTTACCACTCTGTTCATTGTGATAACTTTGCTTACGCTGAATACAATAATAACTAAAAACATTGTGCCAAACAAATTATTCATAATATTGTATAAACTAGCCAATCTAGAATAAATTTTGTTTAATAGACAATTTTATTGCTTTTGCTTTTACTAACCATAACTAAGCAAAAAAGCTTAAGGTTACATAGATAGCTTGTTCTGTTAATAAGGGCAGACTTTATTGGGTATTCAGGTTTCAAAACATTGTAACTTCGTTATTTGTCATGCAATAGTAAGCAAATTCAATTGATGCTGCTCTACGGCTGAGACCATTGGATCATAAGACCGCTGTATTAGTAATTAATTAACGAAATAGTTTCAGATAGAGCAAAAATTCACTGATTTTGAGCAAAAACGTAGTTTTGTCCCTTCATTCTAGTTTAGAGAATTAGTAGCCCAATAATCGTATAAAACGTATATGTATGTACTGTACATGTTAACCCATTTTTAAGCAACGCTGTTAACGTATATATATGTACATTAAAACATTAATTAAAATGCATGTACTATTAAAACTGAAGCCAAATCGCACAAAGAAATCTTAAACGGGCTGTACAACAGCAAAAAACATCCCGGCTTTGCTTTATATTTGCTCATTCTAACTTATCTGTTGTATCGTAAAGGTCGTAGTATAATGTAGTTATATGAAAATACTATAGGTGCACTACGTCAGGCCAAAACTGCTTCTTGAAATTTATAGTTACTCCTTACAAAATTATGCATATGGTAACGCCAAATTAGGTCGGAAGAGCAGGATCCCAACATAAACACACCAGTAATGAGTACATAAACATATCAAATAGTATAAAGTGTCAAACATCAGCGAAGTGATAGTTAATTTTAATTTTAGTGATGTACTGCCTCAGCGTGTATGTAGATCGTTTACCTTGTAAGTCAAGGCGATTACAAATTGCCAAAAACTTCTTGGGAGCGCATCGAACTTATAAAGTTCCAATTTCTTGATGCTGACGCACGGAATGAATGAATGATTTTCTAATGATTCAGTCGTATCAGAATTTTCAACATTTCTGGTTGTGGCAAAATCTAATGCATCCAGCAACGGTCTATGAAGAATAAATACCTAGGGATTATTATGATTTATATGAGTAAACTTGAAATACACTTAATTAGTGCATCGTGGAGGTGTTTCATACTGGGGTAATCTCGGTGCGAACAAAAATTGAAAACAATATACACAGGTAATTTTGTGTTTCAAAAATTGGAGTAAAAATTTGAACCATATTGCCTTTTCCTATGATTCTAATGCTTGCCTGTGCTCCCGAGTTCTAATTCTGTGATGTCCCCAATTCTCTGACAGGACAAATTTTGTCTTCTGGCTAAATTGGTGCAATTAGTAAATTTTGAAAAGTTAAAGAATTTGAGGTGGCTGAGAATAAGGCCAAAAATCATAATTATTTGAAAACCGAGTTTTATGTCTTGATGACTGTTTTTAGGATGGAATGTGTTGATTCTGGTACTTTTGTCAGTCATCTTCTGTAGTTAAGATTCTAATATTTCAGTAACCGCACAGTCTGTGCAGTTTGGCTACTTCATGACTTTGGAACATTAATGTTTTTACTTCCCTCCCCCAGCATTTACTTACAAACTTCGGAAAGGAATTTAGTAATTTATAGTATTAGCAGTGGAGAACCGGCGCACTCAAACACCACAATACAACAAACACCGCTATGTACAGTATTCGCTGGAAATGAATACCGCCTTTCGATCATTTTAAAACTATATTCTATATACCAAATATAATGTCACTAAATATATTTATGCAGATATTCTGGAAAATTATTAATAAAAATGATTGGTACTTTGATTTGCTGTGCATCAATATAATGTCGAAGATGCTCTCAGATTGTTCAGTTAGTCCGTTACTCTTATACAACACCCAAAATAGGATTTCATTTGTGAGTTTATTCCGTCTTACGAAAATAAGCAGCATGGCGAGATGTAAATTAGTTTTTGTGTTGCAAAATTATACATTCGACGAGCTAGGAGGACATCTTATTCAATGTATTATATCTGTTCTTAGATTATAGCAGCATCCACTAGTTTCATAATGGTCGTATGATGCGTCTTTATCTGCGCAGGGGTTCCTACATTATAGGTGCCGATGGCTTCGTAGCAGGCTAAAGTACTGAGACTAAATTATTTCCTAAAACGCCGTAGCTAGAATTTAAGAAGAATATGTGAAACAATAACAGGTTGTTAGGATTCCGAATTATGGCCAATGTAACCTTTAGGGGCGGAATTGAAATGCATGCCATGCCGTTCTCGATATGCTAAGCCTGAGCTTTAGTCTTAAATAAGCTAAGGTCCCTATATGAGCCATGTACTAAGCCTAAGTGGGGGGTTTGTCGCCCCCCGAACCCCCCGCTCTAAGCTGTTCCTTTATCTAACGTTATAACGTCCGGCCCCTAAAGGTGACATGTGCCCGAATTATATAATCTTTAAAAATGAGGTGATGTTATACTAGAGGTTAGAATTTAGGCTCTCGTTTGGCCCGGCTATAGAGTGGAGCCGAGCCGAGCCTGCCATAATGTCTGAACAGCCAAGCCGAGCTAAGCCTAAGATGTGTCTGCGACAGCCGAGACAAGCCTGGTGTATCCGAATAGGTGTGGTTGACTCTTCAAAGCTCTTTTCTAGAACAACAAGACATTGCAACTGCTAGTATATAGTGCAACAGTTATCCAACAGAGAGAACAGCAGAGATAACCTCTGATCGGATTTTGAAAGCTTCAAAACCGACTATATATAAGTTGTATGCACATTATGTTCTCTCTTGAGACGCACACATAATTAAAGATCTAAGAGCCGAGCCTAGACTTCCATACGAAGAGCCGAACAGACCGAGCTGGACATGGTTCACAAAGAGCCGAGCCGAGACAGAGCCTAATATCTAACTATGTAAGCATAACCAATTCATAGATGTACATAGTTCATGAAGAACCTGAGCAAGAGCCTGAAAACAACATAAACTTGCTAAAACATTTCAACTATTAATTAGTGAATGGAGGCTGAAGCAGGAGTTAGGCCACATCTCCGCCTACCTAACTAACTGACTGGTATTCCTTTAAAAAAATTTCAAAACATTTTCTCCCGAAGCTAGATCCCACTTTACACGGCTTAAATGTTATCGTGGTCACACTGTAATAGCAATATTGTCGGCATGATTGTTTGTTCATGACTGATATTAGTCAGCTTTACCGAGCAGCAGTGTTATAAAACGTTTCGAGTAACGAGCGAGAAACGGTCATTTCTGGCGAGTACTGTAACGTTACAAAAGCGTCTCTTGTAAATAAACATTGTTTCTAAAGTTTACGATGAATATTTTGTGCCAAAAATATCAAGTTTCTGGTGCAGTTAAGTTTTTGAAAACCAGAAGTTTAAAAAAATTTTTTAACCTATAGGACCAAGAAATCTGTTAAATTTCAACCTATCTGGGTTTGATGAACTGGGCACCCAGATAATTTGTGGCAATCTTTTCACTTATCACTTCAGTCCTAATGTGGGGGTTCTGTATATTCTAACAACTGCTATGCCAAATATACTAGCGGCTTGTGTTTTAACACCAAAAGGGGAAGTTCTGAGTATTTAATATGTAATGTACAAAGATGTACACAACTATATTTATATTGAAAGTAACCACGAATTTATTTACAAAATGAGACCAAAAACACCCCAAGCGGTTGCGGATATATTACCATTTTCCTGTATTTTGGACCCTATAGGCCCATTATGAAACCCTTTTTGATCCAGCTCTACAGCGCAATTTAATGACAATATCAGCACACCATTTGCAGATATATAGAAGATTTATTTCTAATTGCTGTACAATATGACACCAGGAACTCTTATATAACTCGAAAGTTTGCGAAGATATTACTATTTTCGACTGACAATAGCAACACACAATTTTCAGCTACAGAGAGGACGTGTTGTTCCACAAAATCAGACCAAAACATTTAAGCGAATTTAGAGAAATGACCATTTTTTGGTATTTTTGTCTCACGGGCATATTTTAGATACCCTTTTGACCCATTCCTACGCCCCAAGAGAGCAAAGCGTTATATAATATATATATATATATATATCAGGGAGTAACCGGAATTCCGGTTCCGGCGAAAATCGTGTTCCGGTTCCGGCAAAGGGCAAAAACCATACCGGAACCGGAATTCCGGTTTAAAAATTTTAAAAATATTTGATATCATATTATGTCGGCTTTTTGGACATTCAGAGCAAAAAATGTCTTCCACTATACACCATTGCGTATACTGCGTCAAATCGAATGTGCCTACAAAGCTTGGAGCGTAGAATACACACTTTCGCTCTGTCTCCAGTCGCCTCCCTTTACTACACATACGTTTGTTGCATGTTCTGCTGTAGGAAACTTAAAATTATTGGTTTATATGGTTCTAAGAGAATATAATAGATAGAAGGTAATTTTCTGATCAGTGGTCAGAGACACTGTTTAGGCTAGCGTTGGACAAACGGTGCCCGTCAGTTAGATCATAATGATGATAACTTTCGAATCAGAATGCTATAAATGAGACACACTGTGATGCTGCTCGCACAGTTTCAATAAATACAGTTCATTGCCAAGAAAGCAGTTTCTAGCTGCGTTGCAGATAACGTTAGTTTACTTCAATTTAGACTAATTTACCAAGTTTACAAGCGCAGTCGTAGGTGCTTGACGCAATTTATGTTAGCCAAGCATACCCTAAGTACTTCTGCGTAAGCCATACTCTGTTACCGAGTTGGACCGGTTTAATTCAAACGTATCCCACAGACTACTGGATGTGTAAAATAGCTGCTACAAGCATCGACCTGGCTTTGATTTAACAAACTCCTGCAGCTTATTATGAAAAATTCCTGCTCTAATTATGTGCCCTACTTACGTTTCACACGTCAAATTGGTTTGTTAATCTTTTCTTTTGCTTGGTTGTATTGGAGCTTGATCATTGTATAATATATATTACATATGTTTGGATTACAGGATGAAGCAAAAAACGTGGAAAATTTCAAACAAAATTTTTAAACCGGAATTCCTGTTCTGGTATGATTTTTGCCTTTTGCAGAAACTGCAACCGGAACACGATTTTCGCCGTAACCGGAATTCCGGTTACTCTATGATATATATATATATATATATATATATATATATATATATATATATATATATATATATATATATATATATATATATATATATATATATATATAT